>OVAN01001778.1:442-38007 GCA_900406275.1 Anastatica hierochuntica
TGTATGTACATGTGCCACAGAATGTTCAACTCTTACCCCCATGGACATACAATAAGCATCAAATGCTTGGGACGTAAATTCACCAGCGTTATCTAAGCGTATGGTTTTCAAAGGAAAATCTGGAAAATGTGCCTTTAATCGAATAATTTGAGCTAGTAACCTCGCAAACGCCAAATTGTGGGTTGATAATAGACATACATGTGACCATCTTGTGGATGCATCTATCAAGACCATGAAATATCTGAAAGTCCCACACGGTGGGTGGATAGGCCNTTGGGTGGATAGGCCCACAGATGTCCCTTGTATTCTTTCCAGAAAATTTATCGTTTCTTTGGTTACTTTCACTGGTGATGGGCGAATTATAAGTTTCCCTTGTGAACATGCTTCACACGTGAGGTTCTTAGGGATAACTCTTTTATTTTTCAATGTGTGCCCGTTTGAATTCATTATCAATTTTCACATCATGCTTGAATCGGGATGGCCTAGCCGGTCATGCCATAGATTAAAATTTTTGTTGAACATTTTACTTACTGCAGCATTAGCTTCAATCATACTGATCTTGGCAAAGTAAAGTCCAGTAGAAAGTGCGGGTATAGTCTCTAGCATTTTCTTATTGCCTTGGGTGTTTTCA
The DNA here is from genome assembly GCA_900406275.1 of Anastatica hierochuntica. Taxonomy (NCBI): domain Eukaryota; kingdom Viridiplantae; phylum Streptophyta; class Magnoliopsida; order Brassicales; family Brassicaceae; genus Anastatica; species Anastatica hierochuntica. The sequence continues at coordinate 1,074 of OVAN01001778.1, forward strand.
ATGATTTGAAGGAACTCTTTGTTACCTTCGCCCTTAGTTTCAATGTGGAAACCGTTTATTCTAATATCTTTAAAACTTAGTAAGCTTCTTTTAGAGCTGGGTGAATATAGTGCATTATTTATTTCTAGATGCATATCCTTAGGCAGAATTAGATAGGCTTGACCACTGCCTTCTATTAGATTAACTATACCCGTTATTGTGCTAATGTTTGCATTTTTCAGTGTTAGGTTTACGAAATATCTTTTGTCTCTTAAAATCGTGTGGCTTGATCCACTGTCCACCACACAAATATCCATGTCATCCGCCATCCTTATAAAATAAGAATCATAGAATTAATGAAATAAATTTGGATGACATTTTTAGAGACAATTTTCGAAAATTTCATTCTATTTTTAAGTTTGGATTTCGTTTTTGTTTTATTTGGTTTTGTTTGATTTCGTGTATTGCAAAGAAAAGGATCAAAGAAATAAAATAGATTCAAGAAACAAATTCATAGCATTCAATAAAACCCAAAACAAAGCACAAAGAACAAAGAAAAACATAAAATGATGTCGAAAGAAAAAAACTCTTATTCTTTTAAACAATCTGATGTCTCATAGTCTAAGAGATCATTTTTTTCATGGTCAAAGTCTTTATCATGATCAAAATCTTCTTCGCCATCTTCATAGACCATATTTGCTTCAGGATTCTTGCCTTTCTGATTTGTTTGATATAGATCAACTAGATGCTTGGCAGTCCTGCATGTCTTGGCCCAGTGGTTACCCATTCCACACCTATGGCACACAGATTTTGTTTGAACAGCTTGTTTATGATTGTGATTTTGTGGCCTAAAAGAAATGCCACGGCCTCGGCCTCGGCCACGGCCACGGCCAAAGTTGGCTTGGAAGCCGCCACGGCTAAGGTTATTTTGATAACCTCAGCCATATTGGTTCCATTGACCATGACCAAATTGATTTCCTTGGCCACGGTCGAAACCTCGGCCACGTCCCTGTCCCCGGCCGCGGCCTCGGCCACGACCACGGGTATTGTTTTGGACGGCCTTGTTAGTTTCTTTACTAGCCTCTGCAGCTGTGTGTGCCTCTGGTAGTGGTTTTGAACCTGGAGGTCTCATCTCGTTGTTTCTCATTAGTAATTCATTATTCTTTTCAGCGAGTAATAGATAAGCGATCAGATCAGCATATGTGGAAAAGCGCATCCCGCGGTATTGCTGATGAAGCACTAGGTTACTTGTGTGAAAAGTAGAGAGCGTCTTCTCCAACATATCCTTTTCTGTGACATCCTCGCCACATAGTTTCATCGTGGAAACTATTTCAAATAAGGCTGAGTTATAAGCTTCCACGGACTTAAAGTCCTGGATTCTTAAATTCCTCCAGTCATATAAAGCCTGTGGTAGAATCACCGTCTTTTGGTGGTCATATCTTTTCTTTAATTCAGTCCACAGGTCTAGTGGGTTTTCAATAGTCAGATATTGTTTCTTTAAAGGTTCAACAATGTGATGGCGAATGAGCAAGATATATTTGTATCTTTCTTTTTCATTTGCCTCATTGTTTTCGGTGATACATTCACCGAGTCCCTTTGATTTTAGGATGATTCTGATGTCTTGCGCCCATTGGAGATAGTTGTCTCCAGAAATATTAAGGGCAACAAACTCCAGATTGTTGATTTTCGACATCTGAAAAACATAAATTATGTGATTTAGTTTCGTGTAATGTTTGGTTTTGGGCGGACGTGTGATTTTGGTTAAGAACTTGGCCAAGGTCTCATTTGGCCAAGGTTTTGCTTATGTTCACGAAAAATACAAAAATATTTCAAGCAAGTCACACGGCCAACACAAATATTCCTATCATGCGATTTCTGTATGATGCAAGCCTAGCATACGAGTTCTGTAGATGGCATGTGAGAAAACATGTAAATATATTCAAATAATCAAGCAAGCATCATTGAGTTCATATTAGCAACCAATACAATCATACAACCAATTTTTAATTTCACAAGGTCAATTTCGGTTTTAACATGCAATAATCGGTTTAAATTTCAAAATCGGTTTAAAATTTCTGATCATGCCATATCCAGTTCGGTTTTAATATCCAATTTCAAAATAAGTCAAATTTCATGCTGGTCGTGTTTTAGTTCAATTTTATGACATGTGATCAATCAATCTATCTAGCATGCAATTCTACCTTAGAAACAATCAATCGGAACAATCATTCAATCAAGCAATCATATGGCACACAATCCAATTTCAAATTTTAAGTCTTTTTTTTTTTTTGATCACCAAACGAGCTGTATTGAAAAACTTCACATGGAAGTAATAGTAGCCAAAGCGTTCTTAGCAAGAGAGTCTGCTAACAAATTATTTGAACGAGGAATGAAATGAAAAGAAATTGACGAAAAATCAGACATTAGCGACCTGATATCACACAAGATCGAAAATAGATCAATGTGATCCTCTCCTCTTTGCAGAAGATGAACTAGGACTTGTGAATCCGAGAGCACTCGAAGTTTCGAAAATCCACGTAAAATGGCTGTTTGCATTGCCGTTAACACTGCCCAAGACTCAGCTTGTAAAGCCGATAGAACTGGTGTCTTAGTTACTGCAAAAGATTCAATTAACTGATTCGTATTAGAACGGAAATGATAACCAATACCACACGAAACACTGGTAGCCTTCCAAGAAGCATCAACGCAACAAGTTATATAATCACTCAGATCATCAAACCCTTCATCAGGAAGCTCAATAAAATGATGCGGTGGAACCGAGTCCTTGACTGCACAAGCTGCCGTCCATTCTTTTGCCGCCATGATGGCATGAGAAATAACATCCATCTCTCGCCAAAATTGGTTAGAGAAAACAGCTAGGTTTCTTGCTTTCCACAAAGACCACAGGATCCAAGCATAAAGGTGAGAGCCAATCAGCCCAAGAGGAGGAAGCAGCTGAGCATTCGGCATGGCAACAAGGAATAATTTCAGGGAGGGGACTGAGGAGAACGTAGGCATATCAATAGGAGCCAGCTCCCATGTCCTTTGAGCAAAAGGGCAAAGTAATAGAGCATGCTCTACTGATTCAAGATTGCCGCAGCGGAAACAAGCACCGTCAGCTATGACGGATCGCTTCACAAGCTCACTAGCCACCGGCAGGGCATTAACTAATGCTTTCCAAATGAAAGACTTAATCTTCGGCAAGGTTTTAATGTGCTAAAGCTTACTCATCCACGGAAAGTCAATGAAAGGTGGGATACACCTAGTCTGCAACAGAGTATCATAACCCGATTTGGATGTGTATTTACCATTCTTAGTATCGAACCAGACCAGCCTATCCTCTTGCACTGAGGTACTAAGCGTCATGCGGCGAAGCTGTGGCTCTATATCGGGGATGAGCTCATTAATCCTAGGCCAGTCCCAATCACGGGAGTCAGAGTTTATAAGCTCAGCCACTTTCAAAAATCGATGGTTAAAAGAGACAGGGCCCATGGGACGTAACGGTACAGTGGGTGATAGCCAAGGGTCCAGCCACGCATGAATTGAATCGCCATTGCCCACTAACCAACCCGTCCCTTGCCGGAGCACTTCCCTACCTGCGCGAATACTCAACCAACCATGGGACGCCGTCGAAGGCAGCTTTGCTTGCCAAAAATCTGTATTATAACAGTATTTGCCGAGGAAAATACGCGAGAATAGTGATTGTGGAAAAGTGAGAAGCCGCCATCCAAGTTTTGCCAAAAGAGAATCGTTTTGCGCCGCTAAATCACGGAAGCCAAGACCACCCGTCTTGCACGGCAAAGTAAGCCGATTCCAAGCTACCCAACTCACCTTCCGCTGCTCCGAATTGCCGTCCCACCAGAATCATGTTAGAACGGATTGAATGCGTTTAACAAGCAATACCGGTAGTTTGAAACAAGTCATCGCATAAGTGGGCATCGCCGTTAAAACCGCTTTAAGTAAAACTTCTTTCCCCGCGGTGGAAAGAAACCGAGACGACCAACTTACAGCCTTTTGGCGTATGTGATCCACAATGCTTGTGAAAATGTCACGCTTTCGACGACCAAAATGCTCGGGCAAACCCAAATATTTACCATTACCGCCTTCAGTAGAGATGCCCAAGATACTCTTAGAAATGAGGCGGCGCGTTGCTGGCGTTTTAGATGCAAAAGTGATTGAAGATTTAGATACATTGATCTTTTGACCCGAAGCTTTTTCATAAGAGTTAAGAATGGTTCTTAAGACTCGGCAGCTTGGCGCATCACTTTTGCAGAAGAACATCGTATCATCTGCAAACAGAAGGTGATTGAACTGAGGGCTATGGCGTGAAACTCTCACTCCGGGTAACTTTCCGGAGTCCTGCGCCTGTTGACATAACCCTGAAAGCACTTCAGTACATAAGACAAAGAGACAAGGCGAAAGAGGTTCACCTTGCCTAAGACCCCGGGTAGGGGTTACGAGTCCCCGAGGAGTGCCGTTAATTAGGAAAGAATATGAAACGGTTGTCACACATTCCATAATCCAATTAATCCAGACAGAGTCAAAACCGAGTCTTTGCATGACCGCCCGCAAGAACCGCCATTCCACTCTGTCGTAAGCTTTAGTCATATCCGTTTTAACTGCCATAAAACCTCTCTTCTTCGCTTTAGAAAGACGCAATGTATGAAGGATCTCATGAGTGATCATCACATTATCATAGATTACCCTCCCTGGGACAAAACCAGATTGGTTCTCTGATATTATAGAAGGTAGAATCGCATTCAACCGCTTAGTGAGGATTTTCGCAATGATCTTATAGAAAGCATTACACAGGGCAATGGGCCGATAGTCAGACACTTTCCTTGCATTATGGGTCTTCGGTAAAAGAGTGACGTGAGTTCGGTTCAGGTGTTGCAGGAACACTCCTGTGCGGAAAAATGATCCGACCTCGCGGCTAATATCAGGACCTACGAAAGGCCAATATGCATGGAAAAACCCGAAAGAAAAACCATCCGAACCTGGGGCTTTATCCGGGTTGATTTCGAAAGCAGCATGCTTAACTTCTTCTCCTGATGGCTCTTGTAATAATGCAAGGTTCTGAGCAGCCGTGACCTTAGGAGATAGGACTTCATGCACAACATTTAGATCATAAGAATTCGACGAAGTAAAGAGATGATTATAAAAAGCCTCAACGACTTGAGCAATCTCATGGTCCTTGTGATGAACAGCACCTAAATCATCTTCTATAATCGTCAAACGATTTATAGTTCTACGATTTCTCGTTGATGCATGGAAAAACCCAGTGTTCCTATCCCCACTAGTCAACCACTGAACGCGACTCCGTTGGCGCCAAAACTCCTCCTCGTTTTGATATGCACGATCCAGAGTTGCTATCAACTCACTGATAGCATCTCTATCCTCTGTAGGTGCAGCCAGAGCAAGATCCAATGCTGATTGAGTTTTCTTTATTAATTCCAGACTATGAAAATTCTTATCTTTGGTCCACTTTATCAACGCTACTCGACAACGGCTTAGCTTCTCATCAACTTCCTGTTGTTCACACCTTTGCCAAACATGAGCCAAGAGATCATAAACTTCATCTACCGCTCGTAGACGTCGATCAAACCGAAACAATCCTTTAGTCTTAGGCCGTGAATCATCAAGGAACACCACCAACGGCCGATGATCGGAACCTTCGAATCGCAAGTATTATGACCGCCCGGAGGGGAATAAATCGAGCCAAGCATTGTTAGACATAGCTCGGTCGAGCCTAGCGTGCACTAAGTGCTCATGGCGCATACCCCGCCATGACAAACAGTTCCCGACAAATTTAAGATCCCATAGGCCATTTGATGACACAAAGGATCGGAAATCCACAAATGAGCCTTCAGGCCTTGGTGGGCCACCTCTCTTCTCAACTTGGCATAAGAGCTCGTTGAAATCTCCCGTCAAAAGCCATGGGGAGTCTCGGTTTAAACCCAAAGCTGAGATATCATCCCATACTCTCCTACGATTTTCGGTTGCTGGCGCCCCATAGACGAATGTAATGTGAAAAGTGGATCCATGATATGTAATATATGTATCAATAAAGTTTGGTGTCGAAAGCAACACTTCCAAGTGAATATCCTGTCGCCAAAACAAAGCTAGACCTCCCCCTAAACCTTCAGGAGGAACCGTAATGTTAAAACCATAACCCATCCATCCAAAAACTTGTAACACAAAATCATCTTGTTGTTTAGTCTCCATTAGAAACATTATGTCCGGGAAAAGAGATAATCTCAATTCCTTTAGGAGTCGAACTGTCAGGGAGTTTCTAAGACCCTGACAGTTCCAACTCGTTACAATCATTTAGAAGTGGATGGTTTCCGGGAAACCATCGAACCCTTACAAGTGGAAGGTATTAAAACCTTAGAGATAGACACGGAATCCTCATGACGAGGTACAAGTGAAGCAGATTTAGAGTTGCGTATAGCCGAGTTCTTCTTCATGGGAGAGGCCTTTAACTTCGGTGCAGTTCGTCGCTTGGTCGGTTGTGGAGGACCTTTCTTCTTTTCAGGTTTCGGTGTGGCTGCTTTGCGTTTGCCTTAGGACTTGTTGGTACCACCAGGTCCTAGCCGGAATTGGACTGGGAGGTGAGCTGGCTCCACAGGGATCTCACGTGATAACCTCTGAGTAGCCGCAATTCTTTTAGAAGAAGATGAGATTTCTAGTTCAAACCGCACTGGAATGTCTTGAAAATTTGTTGAAGAAAGTGGCAGAGTAGATTGTAGCTTCTTCCCAGAGTGAAGAGCCCTGTCATCTACCTGCTCTCCAAGCCGATCATGGACTGATCTTGGCGGTGGGACCTTGCTTAGTTGTAAGCGTTCCAAGACTGGGCGACGGTGAAGAGACGAAGTAGAAGCTTCAGTAGGGTAAGCTGGAGGTTGTGGCAGAGGATTATGACGCCGATGGGTCGACAAAGCACCTGAAAGGTCTCTGTCTTTGCGGTTATCACCAAGGGTTCTACGATCTCTGTAGTAATCATCACGGACTGGGACTTGATTACTCAGTTGACGGGATTCCTTATCCTCGTGAAATTGTTGATGAGAGAGATCCAGGTCTACTCTCTGTCTCTTTGTCCCTTCAGCACGGTAACGCCGAGGTGATAGAGAAGAAGGAACTTCGTGCCCTCTTCTAGTGAAATCTCTGTCACGCCTTCCAAGACTATCATTACGGGATTGGTGAAGATAGGAATCTGGATAGTTACGATCTCGACGTTCAGATATGCGACGTTTATCCGCTTCTAACCGCAACAAAGTATTCTCTTGATTTGGACCAATAATCACCGGAAGATCTCTATTATCCTTTAAAGGACAGTCCTCTTTTTCATGGAGTAAGGAGAAACATCGAAAACAATGTCGTTCTAACCGCTCATAAATAAATTCAAGAGTGGCTTGCTCTCCCGTGTCAAAGGTAAAGAGTTTCCTCATGGGCAGAGGTAGTAAAGCATTAAGCTCTACTCTAACCCGACCACCTGCTGTATCTTGATCCAAGTAAGTGCCAATCTTATTACCAATTTCTTTGATGATGGTAACTTTATGGTAGTGGAGAGGCAAATCATTGATACGTAGCCAGAAAGGAATGGTCGAGGGAAATGAATCCGAGATGACTGGCTCCCACCGTTGTAAGACCAACATCCACCGCTTATAGTGGAAAGGGGCTCGGTTGAGTACAAATATGAGGTCATCCTCAGTATGGAAGGTGAAGCTAAATCTCTCTCTTCCTAAGACCTTCGCGTCTATAGGATTCGAGATACCCCACAGCGAGGGTAAGAAATTAATAACAGCATAGGGACGCTGTAGATCTGCATTGAGTGCTCGTCCGATAAGGGTTAACTTATTGGCCTCAATGAGATCGGTGTTGTCCACTGCAGGCAGGACTATGCCTGGATCTCGTGACCATCTTGAAGAAGAACCATGGCCTTTCCTTTTATCGGATCGGTGAGACAGCATAGTAATCAAGGACACAAGGACTGCAGATCCGCAAAAGAGGAAGACAATAGCACGCAGAGGCACGACTGAGAAGATTAGGTGCAGGATGATCTTAGATGCAGGATGGAGGAATCACCAAAGGGAAATCGTAAATCGCCTGCCCTAGTAGCGCCGCCATACATAGTGTCAAATTTTAAGTCTATGTTCTTTCAATTTCGAAAATAATATGGTGAGCATGCTGGTCAGATTTGAAATAAATTTTAAACATGTGATATCATTCAGCCTAGCATGCGATTTCTACGTCAAGGATCATTCAATCGGTTTCAACAATCAATTAATCAAATTTAAGCATAAAATTGTGATCCTAGCATGCGAAATTACTATATTCATTATTAGCATGTGATTAAATTAATTTCAGGTTCTAGCATGCAATTTTAGACTAGTCCAAAATAAAAACAGATTTCAATCAAAGCATGCAATTTCAAGGCAATTTGCATCGATTTTAATTATTGCCTTTTGCAATCTGATTATGTTTTGTAATCAGATCTAGGTAATTAGAGTTTTAAAAGTATGATCATCTTTTTAGAATTAATTCGAATATGAGACATAGATTAGGAATCTCGATTTTATGCATACAATATGCGATTGCATATTATGCAAAAGGGATCGAGATTTTAGTTTCTTATTCCTTTAGGTTTTGATCATAGGATCATGTTTTTAAACAAGTTTTAATTATATTTTAGGTTTTAGAAAAGAGCAAAACAGAAAACAACATAGGATTTCGGTTTTAATAACTTAGGAAACTCGATTTTTGGAAGCATGATATGCGAACAACATATATGCAAAAGGATCGAGTGGTTTAGGCTTTAGATCTCTTAGGTTTTGGCTTAGGATTTTCGGATTTAACATGTTTAGGGGTTTAAAATTTTTGGCCTAATATTAAACAACATGATTAAGGGTCTAAAACATGTAGATCGGCTTTAGGTTCTAGGATAAGCCTTAGGAACGAGTTTTAACTTTGTTAAACTCGACATAACCTCAGGTTTTAGGTCTTATAAAATAGATCTATGGTTTTAAACAAATAAATGAAGCCTTAAAATGCAGATCTAGGTGATAAACTTATAGATCTAGGATTTAAACTTATAGATCTAGGTTTTAAACTTATAGATCTAGGATCCTAACATGCAGACCTAAGGTTTTATGTTTGAATAAGGTTTTAATTATGTTTTTAGATCATATTGGATTACCTTTATCATTCTTTTGGGTTGAATGGATCGAAAGATGAAGATTACAAGCTGGAAAATACGAGCAGCACACGAACAGCTATAGCAGGTCACAATCACGAGCTGCTGGTCACGATCAGATGCTGGAAGATCACGATCAAGGGGCTGGAACACGAGCACACGAGCTGGAGATCACGAACAGGTGTTGGAGGCTCACGGTGTTGATGAGACTCACGACAAAAGCTGGATGTTTTTGCGTGAAGGAGATGGTGCGATGATCTAGAGAGAGAGATCTCGATTTTTGGGTTTTTTTTTTCGTTTTTTGGATGTTTGTGTTTAGGGTTTATGGATCGAAAATATTTCTCAGGGTTTCTAAAGTTATCGTGCTGATAACGTGTTAAGAAACTAATGGGAAAGTTGTAACTTTATTAATGAATGAAGGAGCCCTTATATAGGGAAGTACAAATACAAAGCCAACTAGGAAATCTAATAAAGAGATAAACATATAGATAATTACAAAGTAACTTGGTCACCAAGTCAAAGTACTAATGGACCTATAACTAAAGTGGGCCTGCGCCAAGCCCAATGAGCTATTGGTTATAGCAGCCACTAAATGGTTTATAACAGTTGTGCAATTATCCACTTTGCGATTGATCTAGTTTCGGTGATCTTTGATCACAAGTAGTCTCTCGATTATTTTTTGAAAAATACGGGTAAAGTTGTTTTTCAGTGGTTTAGAATAGTTTGCAATTGTCATTTTTTAGGTCGGTGAATCGTTTAATTTTAGTACCCTCTTGCCGCCATATAGTTTAGTTGTATAATAGGTTTTCTCTATGGCATTTTCCTTAATTTGTTTTTGTAAGACTAACTTTGTGTGGGATGCTTAGTTCTAGATTTATATTTTCGAAAGAAAATTAGGCGTTATGAGTTAGATTCTCGCCTTTTAGTTATTAATTTCTCGGTTAAACGTTTTAGTGGAGTTAAATTTTATTAGTTTTCTCTATCCTAAGTTGTTTTGTGTTTTAGATTATAGGTTTTATCGGCAACTTTGGCATCTTTTACTTATGTGTTTTGTTTCTTTGTTGACATTACCTTTGACTCTAGAGATATATATGTTATCCGATAACTTCTATCTCTAGAGAGATCTTGTTTTCTATTTGCTTTTATATTCAACTACTCATTTTGATGCTCCAATAAGAGTTATCTAAATGGAAAAAAATCAGCAAAAACATACAAATAATATTTTAAGAAACCCAAAGCCCTAAATGTTACTCCCATCACGAGAAACAAACATGAAAGAATAGTGAAGTGAGAAGGGAATAAGAGGAGGAACACAACGCACAAATATACAAAAGGGAAAAAACAATTCTGGAACATTGAGAAATTCTGATTCATCGTCCATCTAAAGGCTCCGCGAATCCGTAAGGTCTAGTGGGAATACTCATTTGGGTGTTGTCCAAACTGGGTAAAAGCGATGAAGTTGAAGATTCAAGATCACTTCTTCCTTCATAAGCCTGCCATTTCTTTAGAGCTTGTGGCAAAGACATGTCGAGGTCAATGCCATATATGTCTTCTGGGTTCTGATCAGTCGGTTTCCATTGCTCGACAAGTGAAGATAGAATGTTGACTGCGTGTCCCATGTCTGGCCTCTGGTAAGGCTCACGGGCACAGCAATGTCCTGCGAGCTCAGCAACGGTGTGCACGCTGGCTAAGGTTTCTTCATCGAGGTCTATTGTTGGGTCGATCACTTTCTTGAATGATGATTCTTTGTTGATGAACATCCGTTTGAACCAGGAAACCAAGTGAATGCTCTCTTCTGGTTGCGATTCGTCTAGTGATTTTCTTCCTGTTATCAGTTCCATTAGAATTACCCCGAAGCTGTACACATCGACTTTCGTGGTCACTCGACCCGTAACTGCAATGAACAAATAGCAATTCTCATCACGAACAATCTTTACTCAAACTGAATCATCAACATTAACTAAGTTTGGTATTAATTTCTCATAGCCGAAGAATAACAGAACAATAACTAATTAACTAACCTGCATATTCGGGTGCCAAGTAACCAAATGTTCCAGCAATTCTGGTCTCAATTGATCCTTTCCCTTCGGGGGCGAGACGAACGAGTCCAAAGTCTGCAACTTTTGCCCTCATATCATCCCCAAGAAGAATGTTGGAAGGTTTAAGATCTCGGTGAATGAAGCTCTGATGAGCTAAACCATGGAGATACTCCACACCCCTTGCAACATCCAAGGCTAAAGTCAACCTCTGTTTCCACAACAGAGGCTTAAGCCCTTCCTCTGACCACTCAAACAAATGCCTACTCAGTGTTCCTTGAGGCATGTACTCATACACAAGAAGTTTCTCGTTCCCGTCCAAGCAGTAACCAAGAAGCGTAACCAAATGGCGATGCCTAACCTTTGTCAAAACCGCAATCTCTGATTTGAACTCTGCAAAACCTTTACCGGCAATCACTCCATTCTCCATTCTCTTAACCGCAATTTTAGTCCCATCATGCAATTCACCTTTATACACAACCCCAAAACCACCTTGCCCCAAAATGTTATCTTGGCTGAAGTTGTTAGTCACAGAACGAAGGACTTGGATTGATATCAGCATGTTTCCTGCTTCCACCATTTGAATGTTGTCTCCTGCATCGCTTGTGCCAGGAAGTGTGTAGGTTTCGCTTATGCCTCCAACGCTTACGCTGGAACCTGCCACTGTGATTTTAACGCTGTCATTGTCAGAGCCAGAATGTCGCGGATGTACCACAACCGCGTTTGAGCTCTCGCCTCGTGTGAAACGCTTTTGTCTTTTCTTGTACCAGCAGAAAACTAATGAACCAATCAAGAAGATGGACAACAGTCCTCCAATCACAGAACCAATGACAATTCCTATAAAACCTGAAGATTTTATTCTTCTATTCTCCCTATCACCGTCGATTCCTGATCCTGAAGCACCCGAAGCAGAGGGGGATAAAGAGCTTTTATCCTTTCCAATGTCGGGATTCTCTTTCGTATTCACAATCACATTGCTTCTAAAAGAAGGGACCTTCCCAAAAAGCTGGTTACTTGAAACATCAAGTGTTTTGAGATTAGGCAACGTTGTAAGTTCTTGCGGAATAGTACCCGTAAGATTGTTGCTTCCAAGAACTATTCTTTGAAGCGATTTGATGGATCCAAACTCTGGAGAAATCATCCCGGTCAGACCCATTTTCTCGAGATTAATAACCGTGATGTTCCCGTTGCTACAAGTGATCCCAATCCAGTTAGTGCAAGGATCATTCCCTTTCCAACTCTCTGCGAGCCTCTGCGGATAATTCATGGAACTCACAATCAAAAGCAAAGATTTCACTCTGGTATCACACTCACCAGGAGTAGGCAAGCAAAAGCTATTGGAGTCCTTATCCAAATCAACCGAAACCGAGCTCTTAAACTCAGGAACTGGTCCCTGAAGATGATTGTTAGTCAAATTCACAACTTTGAGCGATTCAAGACTGATCAAAGACGAAGGAACCGGACCAGTAAAGGAGTTATCCCTCAAGCTCAAACTCTCAAGCTCGATAAGACCCGAAAAGTCTGGCAAAGAACCTGAAAACGCATTTGAATGAAGCCAAACTTCTCTTAAGCCGGTCATGTTCTGAAGAACATCGATTGAACCGGTTAGGTTCTGACCATTAAGCCACAATGACTGAATCTGCGAGCCAGACAATCCCGAGGGCAGTTCACCTTGTAAATTGTTGAGAGCCAAATGCAAAATCGACAAACCGGGAAACTCATCCGGTCCGAGAAAACCGGGTAATTTCCCGGCGACATTAGCAGAATTTGCTGAGAAATTCTGAAGAGCAGAAGCGTTTCTGAGGCTCTCCGGAATCTCCCAAGGTTTAAAAGGGTTGTTATCTATTTCAACAGACTGTAGTGAAGTTAAACCTTCGAACATATCGTTAGGGATAGATTCGAAGTGGTTGTTGCTAAGCATCAAGACTTGTAATGAAGCTAAACCACTTAAGGAAGGGAGAGGACCAGAGATGTTGTTCCACTGAAGCTCGAGCCTTTCGAGCTCAGTTAAGGAACGCAGATCAGGAGAGAGAGTACCTTGAAGACCCGAGTGTCCGATTTGGATCCGGGTTACTCGTTTGGAGCCGGTACAAACGACGTGGGTCCATTCACACGGGTCAGGGTCGGACCATCCGAAAGAAGCGGGTGGGTTTAGGCTTTTCTTAAGGGAAAGCATAGCTGATGCGTCTCCATCTGAATCAGCTTGAGAAAACGGCACAAGAAGAAGAAGAAGAAGAAAAGAAAACTTAAGAAAGGCTCTTCCTTTCTTCATAGCTTAGAGAGGAAATGGAATAACAGAGAGAGAGAGAGAGAGTTTGGAGTTAGTGTTATGATTGTGGTGAAATGAAAGTGGAAATGGGAAGATGGGCCATTGAGAGAGAGAGAGAGAAGAAGAAGGAAGAAGAAAGAAGAAGATGAAACTCTGAAGCAGAAGCCAAGGAGCCTGCACATGGGGTGTCTGCCCCACTAAGCCAATGACAGTTTGGTAACAGATTAGATACAACAAATCATTTGTTCTTTTCATTTTATTTATTTTTTATTTGTGTTTGTCTCATAATTTGTTTTGAATTTATCATAGGATTCAGATAACGTTATTCCGAATAAAAGGCCTCAAGCAATTTTTTTTAAAAGGTCACTGTAAAAAAATTGTATATAGTACTCATAAAAATTGACTAGTTATTCCACCCGCAGCCGAAAATAGATGTAGGGAGAATTTTTGCATGTTGTTTATTTATACTTTTTCTATATTTTAGAATAATAGAACCCTCAAATTTGTTATTATGTTTAAATCTTATAAAGGGATTTGGGAGTCAAGCATTTGTGAAGTTATTATGTTTACATTAAATATATTACTTTTTATTGTTATATAACTTTGTTGATTGCTAAAGATATTGTCTTTCGTATTTGTAAATGTGTTTAGGGTGCATGAGAGAGGAGGTTTTAACAAAGATCTTTTTATTTTCCCTTTTTAGTTTTTATTATATTACTTTACATTTATATATTTTTAGTTTTCTAGTTTCTTTTCATTTTTTACATTGTAATGATATTTTAATAATTTGTGGTGTAAATTTGAATGTTTGTCTCTACTCTCAACTCTCATCCATCGGAAATTTGTTGGCATTGTTTGTAAATTCTTAACTGGGCGCAAATTTCTGAATTCTTCCTTTTCATCTAATTTAATTATATTGAACATTTGAAATTGAATTACTATATATAATAGTAAAAGTCTAAGGCTATAAGCCTTTTCGAAAATTAAGTCGATGGATCATCGACATCGTCCAGAGCAAAAAATTGATGATAAACTATCACTAGAGATAAAGATAAAACAGAACATAAAAAGTCTGGAAACATCAAACAACTAGACATAGAAAATAAGAAAATGAAATGAATAAAGACAGAGTACAACGAGAGTTTAGGTATGAAGTGTAGCGAAGTGCGTAGAAGCCAATTATTAGAATTGAGAAGAACGCTCATTATAGACGCAAAACTCAAGAAAACCCAAAATCGAAAACGCCATCTTCGTTCTCGGCGCCTTCGCCGCTTGCTAAGCCGGTGAAATCAAACATCAGAGTCATTGTTCCTTGACTAGTTGTGTTTCTCTGTCTCCATGGAGACGAACCTCACCGCAAAACAGATTCTGTCTACTCCCCCTTTTTCATCTAAAATCTCTAATTAAGCACCAGCCATGTCTTTCAAAGCTGATCCCCAACTTCTTCATCTATGTGTAATGGACTCTCTCATGCCCTCTCACAGCCGTCAGATTGCCAGCTCACCTGAGCCTTTAAGTGTCTCCATGGCCTTGCAGTTCGTGAATGGAGATCCCGTTTCTCCTCTAATTAACTCGGACACCACATAATCAAATCCCAAAGTCGTGTCTTCTCCCCAAGGTGCTTGGCTAAGCCACTCATTGTTCCATCTCCTTTGTCTGAATCTGCTCTTCAGAACACAGCCGCCTCTCTACTGTCGGAGTTAGATGCAACTTCCTAGTGGCCTTCCTTGAGTCTTGCTGGTAAAGCTACTAATAAAAAGGTAAAAAGGTTAGTTCCTCCCTCATCAAACCTCCCTGGAAAGGAGATATCTCAAAACTCATCGCAATGTTCAAGGGAGATAAATGCTGGTCTAGAAGAACATAGTGCACGATTTCCTTGGGCAGCAAGGATGAATCTGAACACTCGCAACCTGCATTGCACAACAATACCAAGCTATTTATAAGATGGTACTCCAAAGGTACAAATCCATAACCACATTATCCTTAAGGCTTAGAGAATAAAAAGAATACATTGTTCGTCAGTTCCATCGATGTGCTTTGCCTCCCGGGGGTCTAATCAACGATATGGTTAATCGCTTATGTGGGAGACAATGTAATATATTCAGTTGTAAAGTAGGTGTATCGAGTTACCTGTTACAAATTCCGGATGTAGCTACTAGGACTTGGGTTTTATCTAGAGGTTTGTGGCATGTGGACGAGTGTCTCATGTTTTTGGCTCCTTGGACTCCCACTGCCTCACTAGAACTACCAGAGATCACCACCTACCTAGTTTGGGTAAAGCTTAGAAATGTCCCTTGCAGTATATTCAATACCAGGGGTTGAGTTGATTGCATCAGAACTTGGAGAACCTATGCAATCTAATAAACCAAGACTAGACCCTACTCAAATGGTGAAGCAAAATTTATGGTTGAAATGGAACTGAACAAACCGTTTCCTATTGAAGTTGATGCGAAAGACGAGAAGAGAAATGTCTCTATGGTAGATGTAGAATACTCTTGGATTCCGCAGAAGTATGCCACTTGTGAAAAATTATGTCACAAATCATCTAGATGTCTACAGCCTACTAACACCATTGGTGCTTCACAAAAAAGCTCAAAGAACATTGTCTCTTAAAGTCAAGATAATGCAGTGTGCATTATACAAGAATCAGAGAAAGCTTCAATTTCCAAGAAACTTGTTGAGCCATCCCTAGTCTCTGAAAATGCAGAATCCACTATACAAGAACTAGAGGAAGCTGCTACTAGCACGAAAACAAAGCAATTTAAATAAAGTGACATCACTAGTGAAATCAGTGAATCTCTTGCTTCAGGTTGAGCTCAGGTAACTTGTTTGTCCTTCCTTGCCTTCAATGAGGGTGCTCTTCTATCTAACACAAAGAATACTCACATCTCCACTCTTAAAAAAAACATCAAACTCAACCGTGCGATTGACAAACTCTCCTATGGATGTGCAACAACCCAACTTCACGATCAAAGTCCGCAACCAACTACTAAAAAATTTTCCACTATGGAAACATGCCAATGCTTTGAAGCAATTCTTGATAATCAAATGGTTCATTCATCATTAGAAATATCAAGTATAATTAAAGGAGGATATCATCAATGCGTGCTTGCAAAACACTACAAATAATAGTCACGCTGACCCTAAGAAACCGATAATGGACTCAGGTAAAGCTTTGGAAAATGAAATTCATGTGAGTTCTCAGGTGGAAAACAAGTTTGCAGTGTTTGATTAGCGAGAAGATAAGTAATCTGGTTCAAGTTATGAGGTAGAAACTTCTCAGTTTACTGCCTCTTCTCAAAGATCTCTTCGAGGAAGGCCAATTAAGCCATCACAAAAGGTTCAAGACATGCAATGGACTGTTTTTGGACGTGGGAACCGTGGCAAAGGCGGCCGTGGGAACCATGGTTAACAGATTTACGTCAGGGCATTTCTCTTCGGAAAGGTCGACACTACCACAAACCTTTTCCAATTTCTACTATGCTTCAATTAGTTCTATCTTTTTTTGGTCAGATTTTAGTTAGCTCTTTCATTTATCTCTTTCTTCTACCAAAAACTATTTAACCAATCTGGTTAAGGCTTTGTACCAATACACTTGTATTTTAAATTGAAAATTTTTTAACAAAAAATAAGAGCGCTCATTATACTATTTCGAGGAGCCAACTGACACTCCTTCTTCTGTTTCATAAAGAAGCCACAAGCAAGATAGACAAAACACAACCCGAGAAGATGATGTAAAGACATTGGTTTTGACAATTATCTGCCCGCGAATATATGACAAGGAGTCTAATCTTCAATTCCTTAAAAAGAGCTCGGATGAACCGTCGTAATCCACTAAGGAAAAAGCCCATCAAACTCTCAACACTCTTACCAAGATCAGAGAAGTAGACGAACTTGTTTGATAATACGGATTGTAACCTGTATAGAGTCATCACTTTCTCTTTCTTTCTTGTTTCCCAATAAACAAATCTAACATCAACCATGACAAAAGTGGATCCTGCACAGCACTTTCTAGGGGATGATTCCAAAACAACGATGAGATTCAGTTGAACATCTCCTTAGTCGTGCATGAATCGTTTGTCTCATTCTAGCAACATCATGGACTCCCTACGCGGCTGGATTACGTCTCTCCACAATTTTCAAATCAATGACTTTGCCTAAAGATTCAGAAGATCGAAAGACGCTGTGATTTTGATAAGTAACGAGAAATATCCGCCTCCATTCGATGGAGATTTTTTCCTAATGGTGAAAACCTTGAGTGAAACAAAAATTCACGAATTCAGGAGTATCCTATCATCAATTTTGAAATTAGAAGACATTTAGAGATTTTGAATTTTACGGTTTGCAAGGCGAAGAGATTTTAATAAAAGAGGAATTGACATTTTTAGACAAAGTTAAATTCCTTGTTTCTAATTTAATTATAATTCTTAATATTAGTTAGCATTTTCTTTAAATAAATTGGCAATCTTTTTATTTTATAAATAATAATAGTTGGTTGAATGTCTTTTCATTCAAAATTGATGTTGTTTGAGTAAATGAAGATTCTAATATGTTATTTAAGTCATTATTTTAAACATATAATATATATTATTTTATCTGGTGGTACACTATTTTATATGATTAAGAAATATAACAAAAAAACATTCACCTTATTTATGATTTTTCTCCCACATTATTTTATCGAATAAATTTGTAATGCAAGAATTATCGTATCCAACTAAGTACTTAACTCTAGGTTAAAATTGTATTGTGTCTAAGTTGCCATAAACTCAGGCCGTGACTATGTGTTGGGAAAAACGGCATTCGTTCATGCCCCGTGCTATAACTTGTAACATTGAAGTCTCTGTTTTTAAAATCCATTCAAGTATAGATGTTAAAAGATGTTTCATTAATATTTTAATTTTTATTCGGGTTTAATATTCAAAAAATTTCAATAATATCCCAAATAAAATCTAATATATTATAGAGTAAATTGGCTCAAAATTCCAACAAAAATCGTTAATTAAGTTTAGGGGAACTATATAAAAAAGGATTATATAAATTTGATGGGGGATTTTACAAAGATAAAGTACAAAGACAAATACAAATCCGGCTATCAAAGCCAACGAAACGGAAGCCCACAAAAGGGGAAGTGAAGCCCACAAAAGGGGAGACCAGTAGTTTTGTATATAGAACCCATAAACTACAACGGAAATAAAATACTAAAAAAGAAGAAGAACGAGTCGTGACACCAAGACTGAAACACTGAAACCCAAAAAATCAGCTAGGCTCCAAAGCAACTTGAACAAAACTTCAAGTAACTTGAGAGGGGAGGAAGCTGCAGTGACGAGAAACATGAAGCTTGATTGAAGCCTAACCCTGAAAGGCTAATAATCAACTCCAACCGAGAACCGCAAGCACGAAGACACAAACCTGATTGAAAGGGACAACACTCAATCGCCCCAAAGACACCAATCTATCAAGACAACGGGATCCGAAAACTAGTTTAGACTCAAAGGCAACTTAGAAAGCGGAAAGGAAAAACGCCAAAGAGGACCTCCAAATCTAACACGCGGACACTCGTCAAGACAGTCTAAGCGATTTGAGGATTAAGACTGCCAACCTCCTCGCAAGAGAAGAAATGAAGACCGAGTTAACTGCTTTGCCAAACAACCAACCACCTAAAAGTCAGGAGCATGAAGCAGATACCTCCACAGCAGACTACCATCAGAGAGGCGAACCCAAAACCACAACCGAACCAAATCCAGGATCACCGCTACTCTAAAAATCAATACTCAAAGGTAGAACCACAACCCTTATACACTACTACTAAAGTAACCACAACAAAACCAAATCCAGGAACACCATTGAATTATGGTCCGAGACTCGCTAAAAATCTAAAGACCCACCAATAGATCTGAAAGTTAGGAGTCCAAACTACTTACCTCCCAGGCGATAAGGGGAGAGACCCGATCTAAACCAAAGCACATAAATCTCGCCCTTAAAACTCCCTAATCCGCCGTCAAGACCCACACCAAACTCCTTGCCGCACCTCCCGGAGGCCGTTTCGCCAAGAAACAAACCGACTCCAAGAGGAGAGGAGCAATAACGATGGGAAAAAATTGAAAATAGAGAAAAGAAAAGGACCGACGACGGCACAAGAGGAGCACGCCGCCGCCGGCCCAGTGGCTGCTAATCACTTTTGCCGCCGACCAATTTAGGTTATCGCAAGTCTTGTTCTCCATCTATTGTCCCCTATATTATATACATATGTTTCAATTTGATACCAATTTCGGTTTGTTTTGGGATTTATTGAACTACACTTTTAGTTTTCAAAGAAATATTAATTTATAAATCAGCAATTTTCTACGATTTTGTTTTTTGATTTCTTAAAATTGGACCCAATTAAATTTTACTATAATATAGAGAAATTAAACCACATAACAAAAAGATTTAATTAAATAAATAACTATTTATAAAAAAATTCATTCTCTTCAAAACCTGTTTTTTGTTTTTCCAACTTTCTAAAAACCCAAAGTTGTAAAACAACTATTTTATTAATAATTCTTTTGGCAATAATTTTTTTAGACTAGATTGCTAGACATTGTTTTTTGTTCTGTCACAAAAATTTTCTAAAATATATTTTAATTCTAAGAAGTTGTAGTGATTGTGAATTGATCCTCAACGAGCAAACGATAACACACTTAATTCTAAAGATAGCACTAGTTAGGTTAAACCTAATCAAGAAAAAGAATTAAGATTCAAACACACAAAACAAGAAAGGAAAAAAAGAAACAAGAACCAAACAAATAAACAAATGAGATAGGATTGAGTTTAGATATGGAAATATGCGATTCATGAGCTAGACAATTGATTAGATAGTCTAAATGCAATTAATATGCAAGGGCTAAGCATTAAACAAACCATTCAAAGACAAAACAAAAATCAATTAATTCATTCCCATGATCTTAATCCATTAATTAAACACTTAATCATACAAATCTCTCGATGATAATTAAGCAAGAAATGATCATTAAGCTCAAGCCATAAAGTCTACAATTTAACATAATCAATTATTCCCATAGTATAAGATAGAAAAGTATGTTTAAGATTCTCTTAGTAATTTCATTAAACACCTTTTGGGCATAAAATTTCTAATGTCTAGATTTTGATTGATCAAGTCTAATCTAGCTTTAGTACCTTCTTAAACATGTGAATCAACAAGATTATAACCCTTAGCAACCTTAATCACATCTAGATCAACACTAATCTACCTAATCCACAAATCACAAAATGACTAATCACTAATCATGATGATCAAACATGCAAAAACATGGAAAGAGATAGCAAGTATGATTAGGAGGAAGAAAAAGATAGAAAGAAGCAAACTTTTACTCAAATATGAAGTCTAAGAACAAAGATTCAACAATGTTTCTTAAGAGAAAAATAGAGGTTTTAAGATAAAAGCTTAGGTTTTTACAAGTCTAAAAAATTGCTTAATTAATAAATGGGATTCGGTTTGGACTAAGCCGGAACAAACTGGATTGTTTCATAAGTGTAATTGGGAAAATCAGATGGGCAGAGGATTGTGTACCATGGCGCAGATCGGTGGCATGGATCGCCGGAGGCACACGAAGACCTCTGTCTTTGCTGGCGGGCAGCACAATCCAATGAAGCAGTCCAATGGCGTGATACGTGCTTTGAATTTCAGGATTCCACTGGACTGTGCAGGCTGGCGCATGTCTCTTTCACGGTCCAAGGGAAGCACACATTTCTCTCTGCCTTTACTAGCGGGCTGCACAATGCCATGGAAATTCTAGTCTCCTTTTTAAATCTTCACTGTTTCAAATCTTTGTCCGTACTCGGTGCCATTCGTTGTCGCTCTAAAGTTCAAGGTCCGTTTCCTGAAAAAGTGTAGGAAATAAGTGCACTATAACCTAGTTAACTCTTAAGGGACTCTAAAGACTCACTTATATGTAATGAAACTAAAATGGATTCAAAGACACCTAATTGAGATGAAAAAACGAAAACATGCTTATAATCGATGTTTGAAACCATCTAAATGCATAAATATCACTCTTTCACTTATTCCAAGAAATATATTAGAATATTCTAATATTCTTTTCACATAATCATTCATCATTTTTCACCAAAATCTAAATATAATTTGTTTTGAAATTAAATGAATCTATAATTTAAAAAAATATTTATATTATTTTTTATCACCAAATAATTATATTATAATAATAACCTTTTCTAAATAAATTTTGCTACAAAATAATATTCATAATGTGATAAAATTAAAAGACCTAATAAGAATTTATAAAAATATTTTATATAAATTATATTAAAAAAAGTTTAGTCATCTGATTTTTTAAATACTTCAACGGGTTCTGTTTCACGGTACTTCGAGTATCAAGTATTATCTGAACTGAACCCATATGATTATCCTAGGAAACCCAAAAACCCAAAAATCCCAAATCTAAACTTGAACACGAGGTTCGAATATAATTGAAAAATATAAAAATTTTAAACTCGAAATAGTCGAAAATTCTGAACCCGACACTCGAAGTATCTAAACATAATTAATCAAAAATTTAAAACATAAAAATAAAAAAACCCGCGCGGAAGCATGACTAAAATTATACATAAACATGACTAAAATAATAATTAATTTTTAGGCTTGTAGACTTATAGTCACTTGTTTTACTATTTGGGAATCACGCGGATATCCTTTCAAAAATGTGAATCCATATAGTAACCCTTCTGTAATGAAAAAAAAATGCATATGGATCACATCAGTATTTAGACACTCATGATAATGGTTGGTGCAGTTCTTAAGATATCTTGCATAATAGTTCTCAAACTTAAATTTTATCTCTCATTTCAAACTGTATTCACCCGGTATTTCGTAAATCCCTTCAATAAACTTCCACGATGTTTCTGCATCTACAAGGTAAAAGAAATAAACTTGAAGATAAAGTTCAAGTTAATTCATTATAGAAAAGAAAAAAAGATAATTATAAAAAGAAAAAGATAATCACAAAAATCATTTATCCAAGATTTCTTAAGGATCTTATTGGCTAGGTTTTGGATAAAACAAGGACAAACCTATGGATAGGTCTAAGCATAGATGATGATCGAATAACATATTGAGCGATTTTACAGAAAGAAGAAATACAAAAAGGTGAATGTTCCTGGATTGTGTTGAAGCATTTGTTGACATATCAGACGACAGAGAGACGTGAGCTTTTGTAGATTAGGAATCTCATAGTGGCGATTTCTAGGGTGTGTTAGTAAGCCGTGTAAAATTGAGTTAACATTGAAAACAAGTGCTTAAGTGATTTCTAATAAAGAAAAGTGTTTGATGAATCATTTATTGCTTTGTGTTCTTGCTACTTCCTGTATTACTGTCTGTGTTAGCTGATCATGTGTCCTTGCACTTTCAATTGGTATCAGAGATGGTTGCCTAAATTATTGGTTAAGATCCATAAGACAAAATGGGCACAATTGTTGCTGTCCAGAAGCCAATCATGTTGAACGAGGACCACTATGGACATTGGAAAGCTCGCATGAAATAATTAATTCGATGAATTAATGAGAACGCTTGGACTGTTGTAGTTGTGGATATGATGAGTCTACCATACTTACGTCTAATGGGAAGAAGGAATAAAAATCGAAGGATAAATAGATTGATGCAAAGAAAAACGCGTTAAAGTTTAATTCAAAGGCTATGTCAGCTGCTTTTAGTGTTGTTGATTCATATCACTTCCACTTGATTCAGGGAAGTGAGCCAGCTAAAGAAGCATGGGAGATCATTCCAAATTCATTCGAGGGAGATGATAATGTTACGATGACAAGGTTGGACCATCTTGCATCACAATTTGAGAACATAAAGATGACATATGATGATACCGAGGAAAGCTTCAGTGTTAAGCTCGATTTTATGGCTCATGAAGCATTTATACTTGGTAAGAAGTATAAAGAGAAGAAGCCGGTAAAGAAGCTAATTCGATGTCTTCTATCAAAGTTCGCATCTCACAAAGTAATCTTGAAGATGATAATGAACACTGATAAGATCAAGTTTGATTAGCTTGTGGGTATGTTGAAGGCAATAGAAATGGAGAGAGCTAGTAGCTCAAAGACTATGTCAAGAGGAATTCCTCTTAACACTTAACGAGATGATAACATACTTTAGAAGATTGAAGAAAACATGTCTGATGGTCAGAAATTTTGGGAAGATGTTGAAACGCACTGATTGAACTTTAACCTGACCCAACGAACTCAAGTGCCTTGAATGAAAAGGTTTTGGGCACACCGGAAATGAATGTCCATGCTTCTGGAAGAGAAAAGGCATATCATCATAACGTTTTAATGAACCAATCAGAAGATGGTGAGGAAGATAAGATGCTCAACCTTGTTGTATTTGGCACACAAAAAGATGAATCAAGTGCATCATCCGATTTAGAATCTGTCATAAAAGTGGAGATTGACTCCAAGAGGGAGTATCACATTCTGTATGACGGTTGGATGAAGGTCAAGAATAAAAATATATAGTTACTCAAAGATAAAGTTATTTTGAAGGTAGAATTCAACTTTTTCGAATTAAAACAAGATCTGGTGCAGAGACAGAAGCAGAACATGACTCAACAACCAGATCTGGAGCACACCAAGTTGCTTGACGAATTTTCTAGTAAAAATAGAAGAACAAGAATCTGGAGCAGAATTTCAATAGTCTAAAAAAATTGCTACATGTGAAAAAGAGAAAGCCAAGATGTTGGAAGATGAGTTGAATTAGAATCACAGGAAGATCATAATGCTCAACAATGGCTAAAATAATTTGGACGAAATTGTCTCGATAGGAAAACAAGCTAAGAAACACTAGGAATTAGGATATTGAGACAGAAAAAGTCTTGATCAAGTACATCAGAGGAGGCTATCACACTTTCTGCGGGGTAGCACATCATAAAGTGATAACAAGAAAGAAGGACATAAAGCTCTACATCATGGAGTTTTATTCAACTGGACAATGATGGGATAACAATGTATCGATGTCAAGGGCTAGCAGAAGAATCCGAAGCGTAATGTTGCATCTGACATTGTGAAGGTGGTTAATCAATGCTTCAATAACTATGTCAAATAGAACAAGAAACAATATCACTTGTGTTGTTGGTTTTGTGGGAAGAGACACAAAAGGTATACTGTTTTTTTCTCAAGAAAAAATAAAGAGAGATTCGAGTATGAGGAAGTGCTTTATTGAATCAAAAATTTTTGGTAAATTGTGGATAATCTAGCATAACTTACTTGGTGAAAAGATATGCAACTCTGTCAGAGTTGATTATGAAGCATCAAGTCTGGAGTCAGGATAAAAAGTTGTTCGTGAACCTTGTACAAAAGGAAAACATATCGAAGTGTATCGAAAAGTGATACAAAATTATCATACAGAGAATGATGAGGGGATCATTACGAGATTATAGCAGCCATTGCAGCTTGCACTCGTTGAGGGAGGGAAGGGCTCAACTAAAATGGTGGTTGAGATGAAGACATATTGTGTGAGCTAAAAGCTCAATGGAAGTTGGTCAGCAAGTATGTCAATAGTTGAGTCAAAACATGATGCATAGCTTAGAAGTAACTATTCCACTGTCGCTGGGGTTGTATCATGATGACACAAAAAGAAGAAAGTCTTGACAACTAAATTATGTTTTTATTTAAGTTGTGAAATCATGTAGGGGGATAAAATGGTGTTTGGGATTTGATGTCCTAATCCAGACATAGCATATCTCGTGGAGGAGAAGAGCATATGTCATGGGGGAGAAGACAATGTGACAAACATCTTGATCTAGACAGAGATTGAGACAGAGCATATCTCATGGACAAGAAGTAATTCTGATGAAGCTTATCTCATGGAGGAGTTTTCTAGATATGATAACATGGTTGTGAATCAAACAATACACTACACCGGAGTGTGTTTTCTTGAATACCAAACTAATCTAAACAAGGGAGAATGAATATGCAAGCATTTGTTTTAGATGTCAAGTCTTCATCCTGATGAGGATGTTCCAAGAAGAATCCGATGTAAAGGAGCCACGCAGACAACATGTGTTGAGCTGGATTATGTGTATCGATTCTAACCCACCTTTTTCAGAGAAGGCAACAAAAAAAATAATGAACTTGGGGATAAATTTTATTCCTTAGAGAAAAGATAAAGGATAATCACAAAAACCAAAAGGATAATCATAAAAAAAATTTCCTTATCCTAAATTTCCCTAAGATTCTACAGGTTAGGAGAAAGGAAGCTCAACTTGGTTAGATGAAACAATAAAAGTGTTGGTGCAACAAGGGTGAACTTGATCTAGAAAAACATAAATTGACGGGGCTTTAAATGGAATAAGGAGAATATTCTGGATGAAAAGAAATTGATGTCCTGCAGATTCAGCTTTGTGCAAATTGCGTTAAAGGCCCAACAAGAAGATTCACTAAAGGAAAGTATAAAAGCAGCTTTGGTGAAATTGTTCTAGGTTAGACCTTAGAAAGAGATAAAAAGGTATGTAACTTTTTTTCTGTTGAAAGAGAGTTGTGATACTCTCTGAGACGAGAAAGAGAGTAAGAGAGATTAGTTTGATCTTCTTAGGAACTTGCTTAGAGTGAGAATCGAAGGTGATAAAGATTTTTTTGTGTAAAACCAATTAAGGAAGTTGTATTGCTTATTGATTCAGATTCTCAATAAAAGAAAACTCTGTGACATAGAGTTGTGAAAAGTGTTCCTGAGTTCTCTATATTTTCAATTGGTATCAGAGCAGGCATCCGAACCAAGTTATAATACTTATAACAAGTGAGGATCCTACGAAGAAGATGGACTCGACTAAGGAACTTGTAGCTGTGAACAAGACTCCCATCTTAGAGAGAGGTCTCTATGGTCATTGGAAGATGAAGATGTGTGATCTTATCCGAGGAATTCATGTTGATGCAAGGGTGGCAGTGGAGAAACGATGGTCACCACCGATGATCAAAGATAAAGACCGAAACGAAGTGATCAAAGATGAGACACTTTGGACCGAATTGAGAAGCACTTGTCAATGCAAAGGCGTTGTCTTCAATTTTTGGTGCATTGAATGATAATTTGCTTAGGATTCAATGTTGTGAGTCTGCAAAAGAAGCTTGGGAGAAACTAAGAAAATCCAATGATGAAACTTCAAATACGAAAAAGTCACGTATCGTCATGTTAGCTTCAAAATTTGAGAATCTGCAGATGGAGGAAAACGAGTCAATTGAAGATTTCAGTGGGAAGTTGAGTGCCATAGCTACAGAAGCTCAAATTATGGAAAAAACCTACAAGGATAAGAAGCTTGAGAAGAAGCTTCTGAGATGCTTACCGACCAAATTTGAGTAAAAGAAAATAGCTATGGGAACAACATTGGATATTGATGCAATGGATTTTGATGATATCATCGGAATTTGCAAGCATATGAGCTGGAAATCAATAATGCATCAAAGAAGAATGCTGCAAAAGAAGTCACATTTGTTTCTGAAGAGCGAAAGGAGATCTTGGAACTGAAAAATCAAATGGGTCTCATGGCTAAGAACTTCAGTAGAACAATGAGAAGGTTCAAAAAGAGAAACAAAAAATCCTTCATGAAGCAAGCAAGCAGAGAAAGAGATCGAGAAAAAATGGTAAAGAAACAAGATATGCAATGTCATGAATGTCAAGGTTTTGGTCACTATAAGGCAAATTGTCTTACACTCAAGAAGAAAGATGCTAAATGTGAGCTATGCAGAGGAATTAATCACACGAGACATGGTTGTGTAAGTGAGCTAAAAGGAAAAGAAAAGTCATATGTTGGAATGACCAATAATTATTTTGAAAGTGAAGATGAAAGTTTAGATGTAGAAACTGGTTATGTAGCTTTTCCTATCATTATTTAAGATGAGATTGATGAAGGATCTCAAAAGAAAAACTCAAGTGATGACGAAATATCTGAAACCAATCTGCTAGAACACTCAGATGATGATTCCGACAGTGAAAATGGCGAAGAGGATGTAGACTTACAAAGAGAGTTTCATAAGTTATACGATGAATGGCTGTAGATGAGCCAAGAAAAAATCGTTCTGGTGAAAAGATAGTCTTATAGACTTTGAGTGATAGACTCAAAAAGGCACTAAACGACGAGATTGAGAAAAATCGCGTGTTGAGTCATGACCTCTCTATGACCAGGAAGCAAATCCACATGTTAAATAGTGGCACAAAAGAGTTGAAGAAGATCTTAGCAAGTGAAAGAGTTGAGAAGTCCCACTCCGGATTAGGATACATTGGTTTTAAAACGGGTTATGAGACTAAATTTGTACGAGGAAACACCAGTCAGTAAACTCAGATCATTGCAAACATTGGAGCACAAAGAAACAAGGTTTTGTGCAATGCGAATGAGAGGAACATGACAACACCAGTGTGTTAATTTTGTGGTAAGTTGGGACAATCAAGAGGTTATACTTCAGGTTCAAGAATCAGGTTTGGAATCTGCTAAACCAAGGAAAATACTTTCAGAGTATGAGGAGAGCATGTCAAGTGTGACTGAGAAAATCTAATTTGTGTGGTGTGTCGTCTCAGAATACTCAATCTATTTTAGTTGCTTATATAAGCATGATCCCATCCACAAAGAAGGTTTAGTACTTTGATAGTGAAACATCGAGACATATGACAAACACTCAAGAAATTGTGGAAAATTATTCATCAGAGAGTGTAGTGACCTTTGGAGGAAGAGCACAAGGTAAAATCAAAGGAAAAGGGAAGCTTAGCGATCTGGATCTTCCAGAGTTGGTGAACATATACTATGTTCAAAGCCTCATTACTAACCTCATAAATGTGAGTCAACTATGTGATGTAGAACTGGTTGTGTCCTTTAATAAGGTGAGATGTTTGGCCACATATTCTAATGGATGAGTTACTATGAGTGGAATATATTCTAGATATAACTGGTACATGTGGGAACAACCTAATGTATGTTACAAAGATGAAAAGGATGACTTTACAATGTGGCATCAAAAGCTGGGGCATATAAATACTAGAAGTTTGTCTCAAATTGTCAAAAAAGATGTGGTCAGAGGTGTTCAAGAGTTAAAGCATGTTGATAAACTATCTTCTGGAGCTTGTAACCAAGGAAAGCAAATTAAGGTTCAATATAAGAAGGTACAAGAAGTTCTTACAAAAGAAATACTGGATTTGGTTCATATGGATTTAATGGGGCCAGTGCAAGTGGAAAGAACTAGAAAGAAGTTCGTTTTTGTACTTGTGGATGATTTTTCAAGATTCACTTGGTTTTGCTTCGTTAGAGAAAATTAGAAACAATTGAGAGCTTCAAAATTTTGGGTTTACAACTCAAAAATAACAAGAAAGGAATCAAGACAATTCAAAGCGACCATGCTATATTTGAAAACTTTTGCATATCTCAGGGGATTGTTCACCAGTTCTCAGCTCCAAGAACCCCACAACATAATGGATTTTTCGAAAGAAAGAATCGTACACTACAAGACATGACGCGAGCTATGATTCATGGTAACAAGGTACCTGAACGCTTTTTGGCAGAAGCGATTAGCACCGCTTGCTATGTGATAAATCGTGTCTATGTGAGGATGGGAACCAACAAAACTCTCTATGAAATTTAGAAGGGAAAGAAGCCAAACATGATATATTTTCATGTCTTTGGATGTACTTGTTACATCTTGATTGACAAGGATCAATTGAGGAAATTTGATGCTAGGAGTGATGAAGGGTTCTTTTTGGGATATTCATCAAACATCATAACTTACGGAGTCTACAACAAGCCAAACATGATGATTATAGAATATGTGAATGTAGTTTTTGATGATGAAAGCAATATGTTGTCTGGTAATCTTGTTCTAGAGGATGATGATGTGTTCCAACGTCTGCAGAAACGTGCAATTGATAATCAGAACAAGAATGTTGAACTATAACAGAAAGGTGGCATTGTGAATAAGGACAAACACTTCCAGGTTCATAGAAATAATTTTGTAGCTGATCTAATTGGTGATATAAATGGTTAAAAAAGAACTAGAGGAAAGTAAATCAATTTCAAAGAAATGATCATGTTTTCGTTTTTTGTAGCTGTTACTGAATCAAAATCAGTGCTGGAAGCGCTAGAAGATCACTTTTGGATTGACGCAATGCTAGAAGAACTCGAGGAGTTCATTCGAAACAATGTATGGGTTTTAGTACCAAGATAGAAGGTATCAACATCGTTGGTACAAAGTGGATTTTCAAGAATAAAAGTGATGGAGAAGGAAACATCAATAGAACAAAGCTCGATTGGTTGCACAAAGGTACACACAAGTAAAAGGAATCAATTTCAATGAAACATTTATACCACTCGCTCGTCTTGAATATATAAGATTTTTGCTGGGAATCTCATGTGAAATGAAGATCAAGTTGTACCAAATAGATGTGAAAAGTGCATTTTCGAATGGATATATTCAAGAGGAAGTATATTTTGCACAACTAAAAGAGCTCGAGGATCATGAACATCCCGAATACGTCTACAAGTTTAACAATGGATTATACACTCTCAAACAAACCCCTAGAGCCTGGTATGAGAGACTTACCACGTTCTTTATCGATCAAGGGTATGGAAGAGGAAATATTGATAAAACTCTTTTATTAATAGTGACAAAAAGGGATGATCGTGGCTCAAATCTCTGTTGACGATATAGTGTTAGGAGCATCCACAAAAAGACTTGTTGACGAGTTTGTTAAGGTCATGACCAGTGAGTTCATAATGAGCATGGTAGGCGAGCTGACTTATTTTCTGGGTCTTCAAATTAAGTAAACCGATGATGGAATCTTTGTGAGTCAGAGAAAATATGCAAAAATCTAGTGGAACGTTTTGGGATGAGTTTCAGCAAAGCTGCCAAAACACCGATGAGCACGACAACCAAATTGTTGAAAGACAAAAGAGGAAGTAAGGTTGACGAGAAGCTGTACCGAGGCATGATTGGCAGTTTACTGTATCTCACATCCAATATGCCAGAATTGTCTCTAAGTGTTGGGATGTGTGCTCGATATCAAGAAAATCCCAAAGTCTTACATTTACTTGCGGTGAAACGAATCATAAAAAATATAAAAGGAACTGTTGATTTTGGCTTACATTACACTAACGATACTAATCATAACTTAGTAGGTTACTATGTTACAAATTTGGCAAGAAGCATTGATGATCGTGAGAGCTCTTCAGGAGGATGTTTCTTTATGGGAAACAATCTCATCTCGTGGCATAACAAGAAACAAAACTGTGTGTCCTTGTCCACAGCAGAGGCGGAATACATTGCCATGGAAATTTTTGCACTCAGTTACTATGGATGAGACAATTGAAATCGAACTACGGGATGGATTCTGGTACTTTCTTTGTCAAATATGATAGTAAAAGTGATATAGATTTATCTAAGAATCTTGTTCAACAGTCGGGAACAAAACATATTGCTATAAGACATCACTTTATCAGAGAACTAGTAGAGGATAAACGAGTGACGATAGAACATGTTTCCTCTGAGAATCAACTAGCTGATATCTTCAAGAAACCTTTGAATTTGAACACATTTATTAATTTGTAATAATCATTGGGTGTGTGTGAATTAAACTAACTTGACTGTGAGTTTTGTGTTGCGACAAGGCTATTGATGAGCAGTACACAATTTCCACAAGTTTTTACTGTGTTTTTTCTCAGGGAGCAGAAATCATTTGTTTATATATATATATATATCGAGTTTATCATGAGAAAGAGTTGTCCTTCATGGTCTCAAAAAGGTGAGAGTATGTGATTATGTTTAAAGAGATTTAGTGGTGGGATAACAAAGAGAAAGGGTTGAAAGCATAAAGGAGCAGTAACAACCTCTTCAACCCTCATGATTAAGCTGAGCTTATCAAAAGAAAATTTAAAATCATGAGTTGTGTTTCAAAAGCTCATAGAATAAAACGAAGGGGAAGATGCATGATCCAGCTCTGGTCCTTAGTTTATCATAATGAATCCTTGAATCTAAAGGTGTACAATTTATTATCATAAATTAGCTTTGGATGACGAGTGAACCAAAGTGTGCAATTCATCTTAGATCTGAAACATAGTCCGAGCAAAACTCCCACGCTCTTCTCAAAGTTTGTAACTTAAAAAGCTTTTGAGAGTATGTCGGTGCATAAACTACTCATGATGAATCATCGTGTGATTGGAAATGATATGAAAATTTTAAAAGGCTGTTCACAAATTATTGTCATTGTGTATTGAGCATTTTCAACTTGGATCAAGTCTTAGTATAACACTCCATCAAGGGAAATATTCAACAATTAAAATTTTCCAAGGGTTTCAAGAGGAATTACAGTTATTCTCATGAGTGTTCATGAATAAATCCCATTTTTGCGTCATCTCTGTTTCATTTAGGAAAAATTATCAATGATTGTCTCAATTTCTGTTCGTTGTATTTTTGGTTTCTATCGTTTTTGCTACTGCTAATGGACTAATGTGTGTGTTTCAAGAAGATAAATGCAAATTTCAGGAAAAACAAGAGCATGAGGGCTTACCAGCAAAATTGAAGGACTAATTTGGTCGTTTCTCAAAGTTACAATTTTAGAAAAGGGCAAAAGTGGAGGGACCTCAATGTAAGATTTAAAGAAAATGAGTTTTTAATTGGAAAGAGTCACGATTAATGCATCTCCTTTGTTTACCCTAAGTCACCACTGACTCTGAGATCTCTGATAGTGAAGAACACACGAGCTCAACGGAAGAAGAAGCTCGAAGCAGCTGCCAAGAGGATGCGTCTTCGTGATGATGATAACTTTGTAAAAGAAACCAATGCCGTGATTTCCTCAAATCGAGAAGAAGCTCTGGTGAACTCCAAAGCGCCGTCATCGCCACCGGAAGAAGATAGTGAAGCCACCATGTCTATTCAGCGAGAAGAGCATTAGTCCACTTGAAAGAAGAAGTCTTCAGTCTGTAAATCCAAGAAGAAGAAGACATCTACATTCGATTGATCGAACAACATAAAAAAGAAGAGATAAATCAAACCAAAATTGAAGGGTTTGCCTCAAAAGAAACCATCTCAAAAGGCATGAAAGAAGCCCACAATTTCAACATCTTAAGATAATGTGAATAGTTTTGAAGAAAATGTCTTTCATTCTCCGATACTTGGTGAAATCAACGAGCTTTATACGCTTGGAATCTCACAGCTAGGTCTATTTACGACTCTTCTTGTCGATTGTCCATCAATCGACATCTTCAAACTCCTTTCGACGAAGCATATCCACACTTTCGTGGCCCTATGTTCAGGATGCTTGACAAATTGTTCAATTACCAAGTCAAACTCGCTATCGTCATTTTCGACTCCGGAAGCTTCATGAGGAGAGGTATGTTCCTCAAGAACTTGATGAAAATGTTGATTTATTGCAGATTATTCGCAACAATGGGTTAGTTTGATAAGGTTCATATTATTGCATCTTATGAGAAGGAGGATGTACTCGAATTTTATGGGAATATCTATCCTGGTCGTGTGGACACAATACAAAAGCTTGTGTATGTCAGAGGTAAAATGTATAAATGGTCTCCATATATGATAAACAAGGTGTTCAATATTGAGGAGAAGGAGATGCATTCAATTTCAGAGTTAGAATGTCGATCTCTAATGATGAAGTGCTAAAGATCATGTCTGGAAACAAAGTCAAAGTATAGAAGTGGATCAAGTCTAAACATCTAACTCCATTGATGTCTGTTGTTCCCTCTTTGTGTTGTTTGAATTGGATTCCTTCCACTAACACCACTAATATGACAAAGGACAGAGCAACATTTTTCTACAAGCGGTCGCATGGTGAGTTTTTCAACTTTGGGAAGTTAATTTATGATCAAATGGAGGAAGTGATCAACAATCACGGGGTGCTACTGTTAAAGCATATGAGCATCGGAAGATTCTTCCCTTTCTGAATTTGATGTACTGGGTTCTGGAATTTCAACGCTATATTGAGTATCTTCCTTTGGGTTGTTTCCAAGAACTAGTTACGAAAGTTTACAAGATTGATGGACGTCTTGGGAAGAAAATTCAATACACACAATATCCTGCTTAAGATGAATTAAACATCTCTCTAGTTGATGACAAGGAGCAGATTGTGATGTCATTGCTTCAGGTGGTGTCTCACGTTCAAGGTAAATATTATATTTTCTTCCTCACTTTCTGGTGGAATTTTGGGTCGTAGTTAGGTTGTTTTTGATTGCATTGTGTCATTCAAGCAAGGGGAGGATATAGTGATTATCTGGTAGGTCTGAATGTTGGTGAAGAGGACATGGCATATGAAGAGGACCAAGAGCAAGAGGATGACTAGTTACAGGGGGAGATATAATATAGAGGTTAAGGGGTTGCATGTTTGATTAGGAACAATCTAATTAGTCCTAACTGTTTTGGACATGCCTCTTGTTTTTTTTTTTGACTAACCTCTTTTGGATATGTTAACAACCTGAAAATCTTCTACTATGACTTTTAAGAGCAAGATGATGTTTGACTGGTTCTCTGTCAAAATTTGGATAATATTCTCTGGTACATGTAGTGTGTTCTTGATGATTACATGATGAACTTGAATTGACAAATACAATAAAAAAGGGGGAGATTGAAAGGGAGCTCAACTTGGCTAGCTGGAAGCGTTAAAGTGTTGGTGCAACAAGGGTGAGCTTGACTTGGAAAAACTTATCTAAATCTTATGATATATATATCCAAATAACTTTAATCCTTATCACAATAGGATAGTTAGAATATTCTTCGATTTGGACCTTACGGACTTCACTTCATAATCGGACTTTTACGGTACATGGTAGTTGGTCGCAAGATATACATTTTACTCCTAAGGTATCTCAAATAAAATTTTTATGCTACTGAAACCAAAGTTTTATAGTTGGAACCCTGATAGTTATAGTATTTTCCCCATTCGTTTGAGAACATTTTGATTTTTTACTCTATATATTCTATAGTTCACCAAAATAATAACTAAACAATTTATTTAGGAGGGTGTATTCAAACAGTGGTTTTGAGTGATTTGTGTCAAAATCTGAAATTTCATGTTACTGAAACAAAAATTTAAAAAGTCTTATAAAATTCACTATTATTGAAACGGTGATTTTAAAATATATCTTCAAATCCACTGTTATTGGAAATATTTTACGTAATGGATTTTAGATAATTTAAGGTGTTTTAGTGGAATTTCTTTGTTAAAAATACAAAAGAATCAAATCACATCAAGTCACATGATTATAGATGGAATTGCAGAGACTTTCTACAAAAATTAGAACTACTTTCCAACTTCATCAAAATCTTCTAAAAACTCATTAAAAATCTCATCAAATACACAATTTAATACATTCCCTAGTATTTCCCATCAAGGGTCTAGGCTGTCAAAGACATAAGAGAACAAAAGTTGTGAAAAAGACTAGCAAATTATTCGTCTATAACACAAAAAGTATAAAGTATCACAATATACAGCCAAAAGCTTAATAAAATCATACAGATGTACAAACATTTTTTCTTAATAAGTGATGATAGAATCTCGACTAACGAGCGGCAACAAAGAGATGTAAAAGAATAAATTTGTACAAAATTATTGTATATATGTGTATAAATAATTTATGTGGTTACACTTAATGTACAAAATTAAAAATTTGGATGTGTCTATTTTTGGCAAATGCTACATCTATCTTTCGTTTCTATCTCACGAATCATGGATGTACAATCCTTTAATCTATGCTTTTAGCATTATATTTTTTTAAGGGGAATTTGTAGAATAACCATATGAAAATATTATTAAATTTTGTAGGAGTTCAAAAAAAAAAATATTGGGCTTCTTCATTATGAACAAAAATAATTTTAAAACAGTTATAGGATAAAATGTGTAATTTGATTTTTTGGAAAATTAAAACTTAAATAATGGTTTTATGCTATATTCATTATAACTTTCCTTTTTCTATATCATTTTCTATGGGAGAAAAATGAGAAAAATGGCAAAAGATCCCAAATTTTTTATTTTATGAAAAAATATCAATTTCTAATTGAGTAATTAAAATCATCAGTTTTAAATTAGATCCATTTTGATAATAAATTTTAGACGAACAAACCATTTTTGACCTAGGATAAGTCAACAACTAAATAATACTAAAAATCCAATAAATATTAAAATATTTTTGATTTGTTTCATTGTGAAAATTTACCGATATGCGTTATGAGACTTCGAATTAGTCTTGTATTACACTTTAGGGTTTTGTTACCGAACTTAGATATAATTGATTCAAATGTAAGACTTTGATGTCAGTTGCTGCTTCAGCGTGATGAAGAAATGTTCGTCTTTACCCCACTGTGGCCGGCGAAGAAGACGAAGATGAATACGAGATAAAGTGGTAACAACATTGTAGGAAGATTTTTTTAAAGCCCCCTTCCTACCTCTACTGTGTGTTCCGACAATCTTTTCCTGTGCTTTTTCCTCACTCGCACGATTATGGGAACTCACTTCCCATAAGGTCACCCATGCTAGTGCTACTCCAGCACAAGCACACTTAATTGTGGAGTTCTCTCAAGACAAGTGACCGAAAAGATAAGTGCACTTTGGTGACATAGGTAGCCAAATCAATCTTTATAAGCTCTCCTCACACACTACTATGACTCTATAAACCGAGGTCTCACAATTACCCCACTTACAGAGCGCAACGCTCTCGTTGCGCACCAGGATCGTTACCCCCGATGGTGTGAGTCCCTGACTCCACACTCATTTGGGTTCATCAATGATACCAAATTGTAACGCCCCGCCCCGCTCCTACTGTGTGCCCCAACACCTCTCTCCGGCCCTCTGGGTCCACCCTGTCCGACGGTCGCTACGTCCGAGAGGCTTTAAAGTCATGATTTATTATCCCTGCAATTTGTCCTCACTCGCACGATTCCAAAAACTCAATTCCTGGAAGGTCACTCATACTAGTGCTACTCCAGGATAAGTGACCGAAAAGATAAGTGCACTTTGGTAACATAGGTAGCCAAATCAATCCTTATAAACTCTCCTCTATTGAATTGAAAAGAACTTAGAAATAAATTAACAAGAACATCTCTCTTTATTAAGCTTTAGAAAATCAAAATCAAAACTAAAACTCACAAACTTCTCTCACACAATCTCCATAACTCGGCTCATGTGTATTGATGGCTCAGGCTTTCACCCAAGAAATCACTGCAAGCGTACAGCTAAATACGTTGTAGTGGTTCGGGTATCGAAATCCACAAGGACCAATGTGTACAAAGAACTATTGAATCAAAAACGGGCTAAAGCGGAAAAGAAAGTTTGGAAAGAAGAAACTAAATTCGAAATCAAAAGAAAAGAAGCAAACACGAGTTGTAAAACGATTGGAGAAAGACGCTAGGCAGAGGGTGTTCTCAGGGAAATCATTTCATCAGGATTGCAGATTGTTAAGGGGG
>OVAN01001779.1:0-38001 GCA_900406275.1 Anastatica hierochuntica
GGTTTTGCATCGCTCCGGATGACGTATCGTGTAGTTGTGTGGAAGTCTATCCGAGGATCGTCGACGCTAGCCTTGCTACTCGGATGTTCTTAGTTTCTTTCGGACGAACAGACTCTATGCGGAGACTGGTCATGATCGACTACCTCCGAAGCTCTGAAACCGGTTGGGGAAGAGACAGCCTGAACGATGGGAATCTCAGAGCTTTCAGATATCCTNTTCTGAAGGAGGAAGCATTGTTTCCGAGACCCCTTTCAGCCATCGATTTCGTCGGAAAAATTTTTGACCCCAACACGAACCCCTTATTTTAGTTCAATTTTGGTTTAAGTTTTCACAACTACATTATATGTCTAGGCATAATATTCACTATAAGGTATTATATCCCAAAAGATATTCACACTTTTATATTTGAAATCTTTGTAGTTGTTTCCATGAAAAATCTTAGCAATCACGTAAATCTCTCATGCTTAATGTTGTTTGTTTCCTAATTAACTTTTGACATTTTAATCTTAATTTTTAGAAATTAATTCAAAATTGAAGAATTTTTTCTATGTAAGTGATAGTTGGAGATTACAACTGATATTTGCAAATAGATGAAAAAGTAAGTGAACATTTTTCTAGTTTCTCAATTTATATTTAACGGTTTCTTTGTCGTGATTAACGTCTGATTTTTTTAATCTTAATTTTGTGAAGTCAACTCAAAATTGAAAAAATCTTCAATGCAAGCGATAGCGGAAGACGAAAATTGATAATTGTAAACAATTGAAGAATTATATGAGCATCTTCTCAATTTTGTTCAATGAATGAAAAATTTGAAAGTATAATTGAGAGGTGTATACCATTTACTTTATTATTGAAATCTCAAAATCTCTAATTAATATGGTTGGTTGGAAAGTAAAATTTACACAGAGATCATATAGTAAAATATTCAATCTTATTGTTCAAGGTGCAGTAAAACCTTATTTCTCTTTTTCGTAAATGGCTACAACACATCATAGATGGCTACAAAATCTCTTTAAAAGTGAGAGAATATTTTCGTCTTTCTTAGGCTTATATTCTCCTTTTTACTAATGTGAGATTGCATTTTTTGGTGTATGTGCTTATCTTTGTAAAGGCTATTGTTGTTGTAAACGTTATTCTCAACCTTATTATTCAAGAAAAAAAAAAAGAGTTTAACGTCTGATGGGAAAAAAAGAAAAAGAAGAGTAACGTCTAGAGTTTCAAACCTTTGTGTCGATTGAAGAAATAGGCAGTGTATTAGGTGAAGTCAAAGGAGTCAGAATTCAGGAGCCAACTGCAGACTCCCCGAGAGAAATATGGTTCAAGGTAATCATGACTCCTTCATCTAGAGTTATGACGGTTAGATATGTAGATTTTGAAGATGGGAACGAACTAGTCATGATCAGATTCAAATACAAAAAACTGAGGAAATTCTGCTTCACATGTGGTTCATTGGTTCATGAAATGGCTAATTGTCCTGAGGCAAACCAACAAGCTCCTTGTCATGTATTCCTATTGCTGCCCCCTAACTACCAAGAAGGGGAAGGAGATAATATTCAGTCAGATGCTAGAATGAGTACTGCGCCAGATGCTCACTTTGAAGGAGTAGAACTTGAAAATAATCAAGGAAATCAAGCCAAGGATGATGCCACCATGGGTGAAGGTACATGGGGTGAAAATACTATGATGTCACATACTCCAGGAGGAAATTACAATATGATTGAAGCAGAAGAAAGTCCACTAGCAGTTCTTCCAATAACTATCAGAGAGGCAGGAGAATCTTCAAGAATGCAATCAAGAATTAAAAGGAAGGAAGATAGGCCACACTTGGAAGAGCAAGCTGTTACAAGCAAGCAAAGGAAAGCATGGAGTTCTGAGAGAATAAAGAAAGTAATAGAGATCCCAGGAATAGACAGGAAAGCTCAGGTTTATTTTTAAACTTCTCCAACTAATGAGGCTACTTTGAATGAAGTGGGGAGGGTGGATACCCCAAAACCACCCTTAGGACAGTGAAACTTATGCACTGGAACTGTCAGGGTCTTAGGGGCACCCTGACAGAGAATTTTTTGATGGAGATTAGGAGACAGCATAAGCCAGAAGTAATGTTTCTTGTCGAAACAAAAAATCAAGACAAGTATGTAAAGGAATTAGCGACTAAGCTGAGGTATGCCCATTCTTTTTTGGTCTCACCTAATGGGCTAAGTGGTGGCTTAGCAGTATTTTGGGATGAGGATGTTAGTTTAGCTCCCATCTCTAGCCCCTGTATGTATAATATGGATTTCCTAATAGAAGACCAATGCTTATGCTATTATCTGACGTATATTTACTGATATCCAAACAAAAAATTAAGGAATCAACAATGGAGGCAAATAATAAATAGGGAACAAGAATGTATATATGAGAATAAGCCTAGACTATTGTTAGGAGACTTTAGTGATATACTAAGTAATGATGAAAAATATGTAGGACCAAAAAGAGCAGAGCTCACATATTATATATTCAAATCATTGTATACTAAGCTGGATCTGCAAGATATTAATTTTTTAGGAGGAAAATATACATGGATGGAAAAAAGATGGAAGCATCTAGTCAAAACAAAATTGACAAGGCTGCTGCTAATGTGGAATGGAGAGAGTCCTTCCCTAATTCATATGTTCAACTCATGAAGTGGGGTGCTTCAGATCATCGACCTCTAATACTCTTTACTAATACAACAAGCTGGAAAGATAAAAAATACTTTAAATATGATAATAGATGGAATACAAACCAAGAAACAAAGGAAGTCGTCAAAAAAGTATGGGCTCAGAAATGTCAATCGATACCTCCAGAGAATTTCCATGAGGCACTGAAGCATTGCAGGAATGGACTGGCACAATGGAAAAATAAGAATAATCAAAATGCAAGAAAGACAATTGATGATATTCAGAAGAAGTTGCAGGAGACATATGAATCAGATCCTATGAATCATGCTTTAATCAACACACTAAAAGCTCAATTGTCTCATGAATACATGAGAGAAGAGGAGTACTGGCATATAAAGAGCATAATTGAATGGCTGAAATCAGGTGACAATAACACTAAATTCTTCCATGCAATGACCAAGAAGAGAAGAGCTTCAAATCGAATAACATCCATAGTGAATGACAGAGGGGAGTTACTAACAAAGGAGAATGATATATGTCAATCAATTATTGATTACTTTACACAATTATATACGACAGAAACCACTGATGCCATTGCTAATTTTCAGATTCTAGGATCTATCAAGCCAAGAGTAACAGAAGAAATCAATCAAAACCTAACCAGGCAAATCACGGAAACGGAGATCATCCATGCAGTAAAGAAAATGAATCAAGACAAAGCCTCTGGACCGGATGGTCTCAAGGCAGGGTTCTACCAACAGCACTGGAATACCATTGGCAAAGGTGTGATTAATTTTGTCATTAAATTCTTTGAAACAGGAATCTTGCATTCTGAGATGAATCACACAAATATTTGCCTAATACCAAAGGTTGAGAACCCTATGGAGATTAAAGAATATAGACCAATCAGTCTTTGCAATATAGGCTATAAAATAATATCAAAAGTATTAGCAGAAAGGATCAAACCATGGATGCATTATATAATATCAGAGAATCAGTCTGCTTTTATCCCAGGGAGACTAATAACTGATAATGTCCTTATATCACACGAACTGATTCATAGTCTACTTACAAGGGAAAGGAAGCAGAAATTTATTGCATTTAAGATGGATATAACTAAAGCCTTTGACAAATAAGACTGGTCATTCATAGAATACATGTTAAAAGTATTGAGATTCTCTGAAAAAATGGTCTAAATGGGTGATGGATTGTGTTAAAATATCTTACTCTATTCTGGTTAATGGCTCTCCTAGAGGATTTATCAAGCCAACTAGGGGGATTAGACAAGGAGATCCAATATCTCCCTTCTTATACTCAATATGTACAAAAGGATTATCAAGTATATTACACAATTTAAGAAGGAGAGGGAAAATACATGGATTCAGAGCGAGTAAATCGGGTCCACCAATAACACATTTACTTTTTGCAGATGATTCATTGATGTTCTGTAGAGCAAATGAAGAAGAGTGCAAAACGATCATGGAGGCATTAGAAGTGTATGGCAAGGCTTCAGGGCAAAAGGTTAATTATATGAAGTCTGCTATACTATTTGGTAAGAGAACTTCCCCTGAGGTAATAGGAAAGATTAAGGATATCACAACTATCACTAGAACAGAAAGTCTAGGGAAGTATTTAGGCCTTCCTGAAATGATAGGAAACAAACCAACTTTGTCTTTTGATTTATTTAAAGAAAGACTTGAAAGCAGGATAGAAAGTTGGTACGCGAAACTTTTATCACCTGCAGGAAAGGAAAATCTTATTAAAGTAGTAGCCACTGCAATACCTAATTATGCTATGCAATGTTTCCTACTTCCAAAAAAGTTGATAAACCAATTGACTCAAAGGATAAGGAAATTTTGGTGGACAACAATAAAGGATAGGAACAAAATAGCTTGAATTTTATGGGGAAAAATCACTAAGGCTAAAAAGTATGGTGGCATAGGCACAAGAGATTTGAAGCATTTTAATAGAGCGCTAATTGCAAAGCAAGTATGGAGGATTCTTAAAAATCCAGTTTCATTGCTAGCTAAAGTATACAAAGCTAAGTATTTTTCTAAATGTTCACTACTGGATGCAGAAAGAGGAACAAGGTCATCATTTGCCTGGAAAGGAATCCACCAAGTAATCAATTTAGTTAATGAAGGTCTCAGATGGATAGTGGCAGATGGGAGAAGAATTAGAGCATGGAGAGACAATTGGTTAAAGGATATACCATCAAGGCCACCGAGACCAAGCAACTTAACAGTGTCACCAGACCTTAAAGTCTCGCAACTAATGATGGAAGGAGAAAGAGTTTGGGATATCACCAAAATGATCTACAGAATGTTGTGAACGTAAGACCTAGTTTGACTCTGAATGCAGAAGATGTTGAGTGGATCCATAGTCGTAATGGAACTTACACGGTCAAATCTGGTTATAATCTAAGTCGTAATACAAATCAACATCAGATATCATATTTCAATTACATGAAACTCTGGAAACTACCAGTTCCATCAAAAATAAGAGTTTTCTGGTGGAGAGTACTTCAAGAAGGTATTCCAGTGGCAAACAAACTTAAACATAGAGGAATAAGAATGGATATTCAATGTCAACTCTATGGTGAAGAAGAAGAAAGTGTACAACACTTATTATTTCAATGCAGAGTAGTAAGAGAGTTATGGAATCTAGCACCACTACATAATAATCAGGTGACCAGTTCATGAATAACTCTCTACAAGAAAATATTTTATGAATACTTGATAATACTGTGCAA
Organism: Anastatica hierochuntica; assembly: GCA_900406275.1. NCBI lineage: Eukaryota > Viridiplantae > Streptophyta > Magnoliopsida > Brassicales > Brassicaceae > Anastatica > Anastatica hierochuntica. The sequence goes on from OVAN01001779.1 coordinate 5,392, forward strand.
GAAAATGGAAACAAAAACAACCTATCAGCTTTCATAGGATGGAAAATATGGAAAAACAAAAATAAGCTAATTTTCCAAAATGAAAAGTTCCAGATTCCTGGTATTATTACTAAAGCATTGATTGATATGAATGAATGGAATATAACAAATGGAAGAAGTGGGGAGGCAAATAACCAGCTGGCCCATTTGGATAAAATTCCAAATGAGAATGTAGAAGTCCCTATTGATGAATCCTACATGATTTGCCATGTGGATGCATCATGGACATCTAAAGATGAAGTGGTTGGTATTGGATGGATTTTAGCTTCTCTTAATGGAAATCTTAAAATGCAGGGCTCAACATCCATTGCTCCAACTACAAGTGTTCTTGAAGCAGAAGTTGTGGCTTTACGAGAAGTAGTAATGCAAATGAGAAGGTTGAGAGAATACAAAGTAATGTTTAGGGGAGACAATAAGGAGATTTACTCAAATTTGCAAAAGTGGAGCAATAATCCAATGCAGAATGAAAAAAATATTTCAGGTATAGCTTCATACTTGGAGGACATAAAATCATATGCCAGTTCCCCTGCAAATTCTTGTTTAGTCACACAAGAAGAAAACTTAATGAATTAGCAGATAATTTGGTAAAAGAAGCAAGGAGAACAAAAGCAGAATATGTAATAAAATGGTTTTCTTTTATGCAATTCTCTGATCGAATACTAATGAATTGCAATGGAGCAATGTATGTATTAAACTCTGTTTATAATGAAATAAATAGTTTTAGTTGAAAAAAAAAAACCTTTGTGTCGAACGTGGAATTGAGTGAGACTACAAAAGAAGCAAGTGTGAATGGCATATAATTTTTTTTGTCATCGAATGGCATATAATATATATGTGAGATCTGCTAAAACAAACATTTTTATGATAGATTAGTTTTGACTTAAATGAAAGTACTTTAACAAAAAAAAAAGTAAATGATTTTAATAAAGAGCAAGAAGAACGATTATTATCAAAAAAGAAACAAACAAGAAGAAGCATTATGTGGTAATGGCTAGCACATGGTTGCTTGTAAACGGCCAACACGTGTCAGCTACTATGCAACGTGTCTTCTGCATGCTGCGTTATCCCATTGTCTATCTCTTCACCCTGCACCATTATCGTGTTTTAACAATTGCATGTTTCCCTTCAATTATTGTTTTTTGCCCCTAAAGCATCAACATTATTACATACATTAAAATGAAAAAGTTAAAAGCATAGCATCTTTTATGTAAGTAAGTTGTAATGCTATATAACATTTTTTTCTTCTTTTCCTAATGAAATATATAATCCTTTGAGACTTCTCGTCTAAAATAATATTACCTCTGTTTTAAATTATAAAATTTTTAAAACTTTTCCATAAAAATAGTATATTTGTCTTTTTTTTTCCAAAAATTACTATTTCGAAAACAAAGTAAAATAAAAAAGCTTATATACTCCACCATATATAGCTTTCCAAAGACATAATCTTTTTTATTAATATTTATTTATTTAATTAAAATTTTAAAAAAATTGAAAAAACTTATAAATTGAAACACAATTAAAAGACTAAAAACATTTATAATTTGGAACTGAAGAAACCTTTTTAAAAAATGATAGCTGACACACAATATCATTCAGTATGATTGTATATATTTATGGTTACTACCGTATGGATACGTTGATAGAGATGGACATTCGGATATCTATACGAGTATCTGATATTCAGTTATAAAGATTTGGACCTATTCAAATATTTTTCGTTTTAGATCCAGTTCAATTTCGCTGGATTTGAATCAGTTTCGGTTCTCGTAGAAATATCTAAATTTTTTTTTGAAAACTATTCAGAATTTAGTATTTAAAATATTCTAGATATTTCGGGTATCAAAATACTAAATACCATTTTTATAGAAAAAACATTAAAATTAGAATAAAAGTATTTAAAAAATAACCAAAACAACCAAAATATATGAAAATACTTGAAAATATCAAAACTATTATAAAAAATATCCAAAATAACCAAAAATATTTAAATACCAAAAATAACTTTTAAAAATTAAATTAATAATATATATAATTGGATATATGAATATCAGATATTCGTTCAGATATCGAATATTTTTAGGGTATAAGATATTTTGGAGTACTGATTCGAGTATCAATTTAACTCCGAGTATACCCGATATCCAAATTACCTACACTTTGAACCCATTCAGATGTTTTTTTTGTTCGAGTTCGGATTCGGCTTCATTTTTTTTGACTCGATTCCATTTTTGGATGTTCTGGTCCACATAAAATGCTCACACCCGTAGTACATTACCTAGCTAGTACATTCACCAGGTAAGTTGATGAATAGATCATAGATGTATATCTTTCGTCGATGTCCAGTCACTAGACGCAATTAGTGCGATTACAAAATTACAGGAAATTAAGTCATTAAATAATACAATAAAATGTAAAATATGTTCCAACTTTTGAAGCAGGTATTTTGTCTCATGGTCATGTCATGAACTCGGTGATTCACGTGTTGTATATAATCGTGGTCATTTAATAGACATAAAAACGAATTATTATTTTTCGTATTACTTTCTTTCAATAAAAAATGAATTTGTTACTAAATGGTTGATTGGCAAAATAGTGAGGTAATGAATAGCTGAAAGCAGCTGAAGCGGAAGTCGAGAGCGGAAGCTAAAAGTTGGAAGTAGAAACGGTAGTCACAACTGATAGTTAAAGCTGGAAGTTATAACTGAGAATGGAAATTTAAAGTAATTTACACTTAACTAGACAATTTACTCGCACTACGTTGCGAAGCTTTTATTTATTTTTAATTTTTACTAATTTTGACATAATTATTAATTAAAAATTGTCTACATCAGACTTTTATTTTATATCTATTATTAATTTAATGTATTTATGTAACTTGTAGTATTGTAGTACTACATATTCTTAGTTCACAATACAAAAGTTATTATTAAAAATGTTAACTACATTGATAAGATATATGATGAATATTAGAGTTGGAAACCTTATAACGAGTATAGAATATTCTCGCAAAATTTTTGTAACATTTCTATCATATATGTCATATTCCGACAATACAAAAGTTAGTTAGTACTTTATTGAACAAAAATTAACTTTTAGAATTTAGAAATATAAAATGTGAAATTTAGCAATACATTTTCTGACATAAACCTAATTTAGTCATATTTTCAAATTTAATACATTTACGTAGTTAATTGTTTGAACAATAATATTAAAAACATTGTGACAATATATAATACATATTAGAGAAAGTAAATGATTTATATTTTATTTTTCATTTATATTCATGTCATGTACATGTGATGTGAATGCATTTCAATATGACCTATTACAAATTTTTATTTTTTAGTCTAAATTACGGCTCATGCCATTTCTAATCGAAAATTATATTTACATTTTTATCAAAAATATCAAATCATATAGTAATTTTAGTTATACTAATAAATGTAGTGACCAAAGAAAATTAAATTTAACATTTTCAAATTGTTTTTTTAGTTATACTAATAATTTTTTTTTTTTGTAATATTTTTTAAGAGTAGAAGTTATAGCCATATTGATTGGTTTTCTGCAGAGATAGAGTATTAATTTGTGCTTACTTGACTAACTTTTCAAACTAATGTTTTCATGCATTATCTCTTCTTTTTAATAGCAATATCCTATTGAGAATAGAAAATGGTAAGAAGGAGAGAGATGATAAGAGAAAGAGAAATATGCTATTAAAAAGATTATGTCATTGATTTGATAAAATTAAAGATTTAGGATTACAACACAAATAAAAAAACAAAATACTTAAAAAGTAGATATATAGAATTTAATTGATATGGAATACTAAAAGATTTTTATTTTTCATTATATTTTTTATTGATGAGGTGTCAAATTTTTAGAGACTTAAAATGCTTAGGTGTCCTCTTTTGGAGAGACACAAGCATTATTATAGTATAGATTATTTAAAACTAGTTTTATTTATTATTAATACAATAGTTAAAAATAAAAATCATTATTTAATAAAACTTAAATGAAATTACTAAAATTTATAATATAATTTATTTATGGGATCTCCATATACGTTCAACAATGTTGTTTCGAATTCTTGTCATATATGCATCACCTCTAGATTCATAATATGATCTTTGAGTTTCTTCACCATCATCTGAACCAGATAAACCAAGCACTCTGTTTTCCATTTGTTCAAACTCCTGAAAATCCTCATCAATATTGGTCGACTTTCTTATGAAATTATGTAGTGCCATGGTAACTACGACAATCTTGGATTGTATTTGTAGATCATATCGTGCTTGGTTTCTGATAATATCAAACTTTCTCTTCCACACGCCGAATGTCCGTTCAATCACTGAACGCAAAGCGGAATGCCGCTTATTAAACATTTTATTCTCATTTATAGGTGCTCCTCCTCGCCATTGATGTGGATGATATCGAGTTCGACGATATGGAGCAAGGTATTCTTTTCTGTTAGGATATCCTGAATCAACGAGAAAATATTTTCCTTCAGGTGGAGTTGAAAAATATTCATCGTTTTGTGCACAATATGTCAATATCTTCGAATTGTTTGCTCTTCCTAATGTTCTCACATATATATATATAAATTTCATATTGAAGTTGCAGATTGCAAGCACGTTCATGGTAGGATGTTGCTTCCATAAGTTCCAATATTTTTCCTTTTTATCACTTCCTACTCGCACTGAAACATGTGTACCATCTAGAGCTCCGATGCAGACACTGAAGAAAGGATAATATCTTCCATTAGAAGAAAGGTTGGGATTCACCTCTTGTAGTTCATTTCTTCCAAGCTTTATGATGTCTTGAGACATGAGAACAAGAGCATCTAAAACTTCATAAAATTTTCTATTCACTGTCTCCTGATTGCGTTGATAACATATTGCAATTGTCCGCTAAACTTCATCATGCGCAACTGTCTCAAGAAACATCGCAACAGCCTCTTCTAATCCAACACACACGTGATTCTTGTAATCCATAATTAGTTTTCAAACTTCTACACAACCGCCGAAAAGTATCTTGATGCATTCGCAGAGTCTCATAACATTCTTGATCATGGTCATTTATCAGCTGCATAGCATGACGCCTTCCACGACCTCGATCAATTCTCATCAACTATTTGTCGCGATTTGATCCAAACATTCATCTTCAATCAAGAATGCCACTATCAGAAGCAAATTCATATCGAAAATCTAATTCCTGAAAATACAAAAAAGAGTTAATATAAATCAATATAAATAATAATATATATTTAAAGACAAAAATAATTACATCTTTAATAAAAATCATTCAATTGTAGAGTATTTTTACAAAAAAATTTAAATGATAATGAGTATTTATAATGTTTAAAAATTACCTCAGCGAATGGTTGTGAAACACCTTGTGTTGGAGTCGCCATGTCTTCTGCATAAAAACAAAACTCAAATTATTATTCCAAATATTATCTACCTAATTACATAAAAAAACACAAACCTAATTGAGATAACGGGCATGCTCACTTGTAGAATTATATAATATTGTAATCAAAATATTGAAATAGTAAACACATATGAATATAAAAGAAGAACTAGTTAGAAAAATCAGAAAGGGAAAAGAGAAAATTTTACACGTAAAGCTGATGAATTGAATTTGGAAAGTGAAAATACATAAGTTAAAATATGTATTTATAGAGAGCTAAACAAATTTAAATTTTTTTTAAAAAAAAATCTAGATTAAAATATCAGTTTCGATATTGTTTAGGATTTTTTGTTATTATTTAGGATTTTGTTTAGAATAGCTTTGAAATTTTCAAATTTTAAAGATTCTTCCGTGTTTCAAAACACTCATCTGATTAGTGTTATACCATTTAACATATATTCAAATTATGCACACGTGTGAGACTATTAAAAAACATACATGATTGGTGGTGTGTGGTGGTTGTGTTAGGCAACCATTGAAGAAATGTGGGTCCAATCATCCATTAGGTAATGATTCATACAAACAAATTTGGATTTTATTAGGCTACAAATAACAAATTGATTCTTAACATTCCATAAAAATATTGTAAACTTGGATAAAATATTGTAAACTTAGATCCTACTCGGCTACAAATAACAAATTGATTCTTAAAATTCTAAGAAAATATTGTAAAATATTTAAAAAATTTATGTTAGATCTTAAGACCATTTGAAATATTTGCGGAGCGGTAAACCGCAAAGAATGTATGCGAAATTAGTCGAATAACATGAAATGGTAAGCCGAATGTTGGTTGAGCCGCTTGAAAGAAGTTTAAAAATTAAAGTTAAAATTTGGAGGAAGTAATGGTACGAGATGATTACTCAGAAAATTTAGTACATTGAGTTGTCGACAGTTTGGCATAGAAATTCCTAGTTGATTGGGAAAAATAGTCGGAAAATTAATTATGAGTCGTTATAGGTGGAATGACCTCGGAAATAATTTATGAGAATTTTACCCGAAGAGATTTCAGTTTCGACTAAAGAAATCATTTTCCCGACTATTTGAAGTGTATCAACGAGTACTAATCCGGACGGGATCGTTCGATACGTTCGAGAACTTTTTTTGGTTCGGAAGCACGTCAACGACCAAGCTGTCTACTTGCCAGATTCACCGAACCTACTCGAAGCCTATCCGACCGCCCTATCCGACCGCCAACCTCTAAGTTCCAAGTGAGTCTCGGTAGTAGGGTTGTTTGTTGTTTATGCGATTACCGCTTGCAAAAAAAAAGGTATTGTGTGTTCTATATGAAATCATAAAATTTTGAAATTGATAAGTAAATGGTACGAACATAGGTAAGTGGTTAACGATAATGAAAATATTGCATGATGATTGATAGTATGAAGTGATATCGATTATGTGATGCATGCTGCTGTGAGAGATGTTGGTTTATATCGTTCAAATTTCGACTTGGAGGGTATAACTTGCTTGGATTATATGATGAGTATGTTGTTGTGGTATGTATGATAATGGTTCTGTATCGTTTAACCTCGGTTTGAAAAATATAACTTGATTGTCTCGGGTTTGCTTGGTAAGAAACCTGGAGTTGATTGTGACGAGTTTTCTTGGTGAGGAACTCGTATTCTCCACGAAGTTCCAGTTATGGGAAAATCATGAGGATCCTACACTCGGGGAGGAGTGTTGTGAGGGTCATTGGTATCAACCTCGACATGACATGTTGAACAAAATAATAGGGATAACTATCTTCGACCGGTGCAGGCTGCATTAACGATTCGGCGTATGTGATTCGGACCATCATCATTTTAGTCTTTGTGTCTAGAGTCAATAGGTGCAAGAAGAGATGTGTGATGGATTATGGTGGGTTGAATAACCAATGGCTAGGAGCATGCCTCAACGATCCATAGGGATTTAACCACTCTCGGGGTAGTGGATGTTTGTGACTTGATCTATGCTATATTTTTATTACTTGGTTGTTAGTATGTTATTATATGATTGTTATTTATCTTGTGCACTGAAATTTCGGTACGTCGTTATGTTCCTTTAGCCGTCGTTTCTCACTGAGAAAAGTAGTTGCTCACTAGACCCTCTATTTCGCAGGTGACCAGTAGAGGGTTGACCTTGGGTTTAGAGGAGACGCTTGAGATCGGTGTAGTTTTTTGTCCCTATTTCGTTAAAAATATGTTTTTATTATATAACGTACGAGTCTTTGGGAGCGCTAGGCCCAACGTGTATAATGTTGGTATGATGTTTAACAATTAAGTTATATAATGTTTAAAAGTGTTTAACTAATTAAAATCTTAAGCTTCTCCTGAGCGGAGTCTTGGTATGGGATGAACTAACCAGCGAATTTGAGTTCGGGTTGAAAAGCGTTAAATTGGATTGATTACGATACACACACTTGAGTATTTGGCCCAGGATTCCAGACTCGTTCTGGGAACCTTAGGCCGAATGTGGCACGCATGTAGTGAAATCACCAGTCTGGTAAAGGTTTCTTGGTTTGTCGTGCATGTTCTTGTTTAATTGTTGCACAGTTGATTAAGGAAATTTGACTGATCTGGACTAGGGTTATTACAGTAAAGTACGATGGTCGAGTTGTGACGATGGTCAAGTTATGATAAATATGATAGTAAGTTAACACCAAGATTTTATGGGATGAGTAAAAATTAGAACAAATTTTAGAGCCTAAAGGGTATACAAGAGTTGAGAAGTAGTAAAGGAATAAGTGTTAAAGAATGCAAAGGGAAAGAGAGAAGGCAAAGGAGTGATGAAGAGATGAAATGATTATATTCAAAGAGAATAATGTTAATGCTCATTCGAGGAAGAATTATATTGGGAGGGGGAATGAATGAATGTAATGACCCTCAATAAAAATTAAGAAGCAAGCGACATCCAACGAATGGCTGAAGAATGATTATGGCCACGAAAACGAATCAAAGACGGTTTTTGCGAACTATTTAGGTACTTATGATTGTATAAGGCATGGGTAAGGCCTTAGTATGGATTTGGCACGAGAGAATGATGCAGAAGTTGAATGGTCGGGATAAGCGCTAGTTGTTTTGGGGAAATCCTTAAGTTTCGGAAAAATCTAGAGTTGAAGAGAAAGTGTCGGAGAATGAGAAATTAAGTCAAAGGCACTCAGAAAAGTAGCCATAGTTGGGATGCAGAAAAAATTGGTCGAGGAATTACTTCACGGGATGAATCTAGAATGTTTGTGGAGCGAGAAACCGCAAAAGATGCATGCAGAATTAGTCAGATGGTCAGGGACGAACCAACTAGCAGATTCAAACTGGGGTTGAAAAGCATTAATTTGAATTCTTTAGGATACACACAGTCGAATATTCGGCTTAGGATTCCAGACTCGTTCTGGGAACTTTGGGCCGAATGTAGCACTCGTGTAGTGACATTTCCGGTCCGGTAAAGGTTGTTTGGTTTGTTGTGCATGTTCTTGTTTGATTGTTTCACATACGATTAAGTTGATTTTGACTTAATCTCGGTCATGGATATTACAAATGCGGCCAGACACTAATATGCCTCCTATTGGACGGTTTCGGCGGCAAGGTCACCTCATCCTTCCTGAGCCACGACCAAACCTTCCATAAGTTCCTTTCCCATCCTGTAAATACTCTCCCTTTGTCCTTAGTTTATTCCTAAACCAAAAATCCATCTTAGCATTCAAGTAGCTTTTGAACGAGCCATAGGACCATTCTAGTGATTATCCGAGTTTAGGTAGGCTTATAATCTTAGCTTGTCTTTTCTTATTAAGCCTTTAGTTTTAATTTTAGATCTAGAATAATTCTTTCTTTCCCAACTATCCCGAGACTTAGAAACCTAACTTTCTAAATTCTTAATTTATTTCGTTAGAGGTTCCAAGCCAAATCAACCACGAGATAGGAATACGCTAGGGCTAAGCTAACCATCCAAAAATTCTAGGTGAGTCTCGATTATAGGAGTGCTTTTTGTTTGTGCGGTTAGCACCTGAAAAATTAGAGTATTGCTTGTTGCATGCTTATCGCATGTTTGAATGCTTGTTTGATTTACTGATTGATTGATTCATGAAAGTTTAGATTGCTTACTTGAAAATATGATGATAAGTTGAGTATGATAATTGCTTGATTGTGAGAGATATTGAGTTATATCGTTCAAGCTTCTGCTCGGAGGTATAACATGTTTGTTATGTTTGCATGAATGCGTTATATCATTCGGAATTTAACTTGGAGGGTATAACATGAATGATCAAGTATCGAAGGAGAAGAATGTTCAAATAGAGGTTATTATGGTTATCGGGAATCATGTACCTGATGATTTGGATGGGACTTATTCTCTAGCCAAACATGAAGCACTACCCGGGTTGATCCCCAAGTTATGCTTGCTGCATGATGATGCAATTAGCTAGGGTGCAGACTACCATAAGCTTTGTGAAGTCTTTGTGAGCGGCTTATGGTTGTTTTGCATTGGTGACATACCTTTGTCGGACATCGTGAAGTCTTGGGCTTAGAGTGTGACCCTTGGCTGACTCGACAATGTGCTTAACTTGGAGGATAATCAATAACAATGCAACATGTATTTATTGGACTATATGAGGTCTTCTGCTTTAGGAGTCTTGCCTAGTTATTTTGGGTCTTCGGTTAAGGGAGCCTCGTCTTATTTGGGTCTTCGGTTTATGAAACCTTGCTTGGTTAACCCGACATTTGGCCTAGCCTGAAGGGGACTGTTGTCGATGGACAGACGGTTGCACTGACAGCGGAAGACTATTTAGTTTCTGCTATGTATATTGTTTGTTTGATTGCTTGATTAATACATGTTACGGGAAATGATTTATTTACTAGGGAACTCGACTCACTGAACAAATTAGTTGCTCATTAAACTCTCTTGTTTGCAAGTAACCAATGACCAAATACTTGTACAAGTGAAAGAAATGTTAGGTGTTGGTGTAGTTTACGTACCTCTTTGCAAACTGTGTATGGCTTTATTATGTATCATCGATTTAAGCTTCCGCGTAATATAAATTTTTGGTAACGTTTGTAATTAATTATAATAAAGTATAAACGGTTTATGAAACCGTTTCGTTTTCATATAATACTAGTTTTAGTCGGGAACTAGCAAAATAAACAAATATAATACCTCCTTTATATTATGAATAAACGGTAAAATCAATATATATTGAATTTTGTAACATAAAAAATAATGATGACAATTAAGTTTGAGAATCTCATTATCTACTTTACTAAAACATAAGTACCTTAAGAAAATAAATCTTACTTTAACGTGGTATATTACTTAAAATGCCATTATATATAAATTATGATATTTGATTTATTAGACTATTTTTGTTATTGTTATCCCAATATATATATAGTTAGATTTGGTTAAGAAAATATAATATTTATAAACAAAAATCATAACTTTTCACAAAAATTTAAAATAGATTCTGTTTTCAAATTTAAAATAAAAATATAACTATAAAAGTAATTATATTACAATATTAATATTTTTAAAATAAGATTTGTTACAAAAGTACAAAAAAATCATAAAATGATAATATTTGGAATAACCTATAAAATTTATAAAATAATTTATATAAACTAATAAATAATTTAAATAAACTATAAAATTATTTAGTCATCTGATTTTTTGTAAATAAGCCACGAGTTTTTGTTTCACGTCGAATACCATATATTATCCGAACCAAATTTGTACCTGAATCCGTACGAGTATTCGAAAATTTTTGAAACTTGGAAATCCAAAACCTAAACCCGGATATGGAATTCGAAATAATTAAGAAATCTAAAAATTCGGATCCTTAAGTTCTAAACCTGAACCCGAAATTTGAAATAACCGAAAATTTTGAACCCAATACTCGAAAAATTTAAACTCGATCAATCATAAATTAAATACATAAAAATTAAAAAAAAAACACTAGTGTGACCGCGCGGATCAAACTCTAGTTATCCAACTATTGTTTAGTATGTTTGTGTGCATGTGTGCTCACGTTCATTTTGTGTGGGTTCGTCATATAAGCTAATCCATACTCTTTTTCGTTTTCTTATAACTTAGAGATTAAATCGATCACAAAAAGAGATAATTCCCTATAGATTTTTATTCGGTTTATGGAGAATATTACACATATTCTTGGTTTGTTAGTTTTTTATTTTGAACAATGGAAAATAATTATCAACCAATTGTATCCAAAAATTATTACCGCCATAAAAGCGTCATGTTACGGGACGTCTAAAGAATTAGAGAATGTTTTTTCCGTTCGATATTTGGTGATTTCATATTTTTTTATTAGTTTGTTCTATATAATTTTTAACATTATATCTATTATCCACTATAATAATTTTGGTCCTACAACTCATGCTAAAGCAAGCGAAGAATTATGGCTCCCTATTTTGATCATTTTACCTCGTGATCAACTCGAAAATAATATTGGATCCAAAAATTGTAGAAAGGTAGAGCACGATGGCAGTGGATCTCATCTGGATAGTTGAGCCATAATGAGAGTATGACGGTTCCACACTGACAAAGTTGATACGACATATACGAGAATCCTCCTACTTTCACAATTGATTTGCTCTACAAAAAATATTTCAAAACCCTGAGACATGATTGTTGTGCGAAGGGAAACCTTAATCATCACCTAACTGAACCGCCATCGTAAGGTTATGCCAAAAAATTGAACAGAGAGGTTAGTGGCTACTTTGACATCACTGAACATGTTATATATGAATCTGAGAGAAAAAATCTCTAATTGAATATTAGAAAATTGCCACAAGATGTCATATGAATGACGTAGTGACTAAGTGGGTAGAGACAACGAGGTTCTACGGTTTTTGTGACACAAAAAAGACAAAATTTTATCATGGTCCAATGAGGTAGGTCAACATGAGTACATTCTTATACGAATGCGAAAAGATGGTGAATCTCTAGTTGGATGTACAACACTCTCTATGACTTGATAACAATGGATTAATGAAATAAAGAGTACCCAAGAAATTGATAGATACCACATAGTGAATGGATTGATTTGTGATAAGTCTTGCACTCGTTCTCATGGAATCACACGCATAGAAGAGAAAATGGGGCTGGTTTTTCTGACAAAAAAGTTATCGCTTTATTGATTAGTTTTTTTCTGCAATCTTTTCCATTAAATGGCCCAAAATTACAAGGATGAAAATTTTGCATAATTAAAGTTTAATATTAAAAGCGGAACTGAAAGAAGAACACTATTGGCCTAATTTCTAGGAACTTCGATTGGTTGGAGAAGCATATCCATTGACCACGTTATTCTTTCTTCTTTATCCATCTAGACACGTGTCCTCGTTTAGTTGATTTTCAGAAAAACACTTGATGCTCTGCAGCTTCTCCTCCTTGTCACTGTTTCTCCACTACGCTCCGCCGTATGAAATCAAACCAAATCAACCCTTGCAATCCAGCAAACAGGGAACGTCTGTAGCTACGATTCCCGTGTTTCATGGGCCACTGGATCTCTTTCCCTTTGTGACATTAGAAACAGATCGACTTCCTTTGACTATAACAATCAAACGATCTTTGTCTCTCGAATAGAATCCTGCTTCGGATGGCAATGAACGCCTATTTTAAAACTCGTTTAAACCTTTAACGAGTTGATAAAGCAAGACCATAACACCTACTCCGACAGAGATAAAGATTTTGATGAACAAGACAATCAGAAAAACCGAATCCGATGGAAGAGGAAAAGTAGAACAACTAGTTTTGTTTGACTCAAATCAGTAAAGAACTCAACTTGAATCAAAGGACTACGTAAACAAAACCGAAACATGTCGGACATTATACCGCAAAAGACGGAAAGACTACCAAATAAATCGGACATTATTTATTAAACACTCCGATCTTCGGAGATAAACCAAAATCAAAATGGAACTGGACTGGTCAATGCCGACCGGAAAGTTTTTAACGTTAGCTTTGGAAACTTCAAAACAGAAGAGAGAAGAAAGAGCCAACTATTGATTAGTTAAAAGTTGCATCTTACAAGGCTGATACATAATTTATTAATAGTCTAGCAGTTGTGTCCTTCTAGGTCGACCAAAATAAAAAAGGCATAAATAATACATTAAAGCTTTCTAAGACAAAATAAAATAAAAGGAAAGAAAAATTCTGCAAAACAGACATTAAAAAATTATTATTATTATAGTTTTTATTCAGACACATACCTTAATGTAGTAGCTAGTTTTAAGTCTTTTGTATTTGATTTAGATGTATTGTCCATCGCTAAAATTTTTTGAAATGACAAACAAAGCTACATCTGTATTCCCTTGTAAAACTGGCCAAAAAGACGTCAAAAGAGTCTTCAGTTGCAAGTAAGCGACTTTTTACATTCTTTGGATGGTCTAAACTCCAAAGTTTCTTCTAAACATAATACAGTTGGTGTTTTGAGTTGTACCTAGATTTTTTTCCGAATAGACTATTGAATACTTTTACAGTTCAATTGATATCTCTAAAGTAATATCTTACCTGCACATTTTCTCTTTGAATTCTTTATGCCCTACTTATAGTTGGTATGATATTTTTTTATAGGTTCTCATTAAACTGATTTCAATGTCTATTCATATAAACTCTAAAATGCAACTTTCAAAATGTTCTCTAAAACATTTTCCTAAAAGAGAATATTGTCTACTATTATTTATTAGAACCGCAACTGCAACTTTCCTGATTATTAGAAGTCTAGTTACTATTATGATTAATTTTTTGTTCTACTAGGTCTTTGATCTGCGCTACGCGCGAAATTATATGTTTCAATTTTGTTTTAGTTTCATAACTATTTTCTATTATTCGTTATGTATTCTAATTTTCAAAATTTGGGCATAAATAACATTTAGCTAGGTAAACTCAACCCTCCTCATAGAATTGAGAAAATGATATAAAAACACACTATTTGAACTACTTTATAAGATTTAACATATTTAGGCAACAAAAAATTGGTATATATCATACCAAGATCAAAACAGAAGACTATATTCTGCACAAAACAATCATGCCAGGTGCCTAGGTCGGTGACTATATGTTTGACATTTTTTTAAAAACTACAATTATTTAGTGAAATTTTCTATTAGATATACTAGTTAGTATAATAAAAGGACATGTTTCAATTGAAATATTTCCTTCAAATTAACATGTTTATTAACATAAATATAATAAAATTATTTGCACCGAAAAAGTCTCTAGTATAAGTAGTAAAGCATCTATGTCCAAAATTGATGTGCTTTGAATAGGAAATTTTGGAAACAAAAAAGATGGGCTTTAAAATCGTAATGTAACATTACTTAAAATTCGCTGACGGTCAATCATGTCATGATATTATGTAAACATACTATTTCTATATTTTGGTAAAAAAAATTTCATAATAGTATGATGTCAAAGGTATGTATTTATTAATGAAACTCAGATCATATATAGATTACCAAAATTATCATCTAAAAATACAGATAAAAAATTTAAATAACTAACTGTTAATTAACATAATTTAAACATTAATACACACATACAAATGCTAAAGCCCGTGTGACTAAATTTACTTATTTTCCCATTTCACAATAACACTATTAGGAGACTGTAACGATCCATTTTTATTCACATCCGCAACATCCATTTCCGATCTGAACCCGTCAGCGTCTCCACCACTTGCGACATACACAACCTAAGATCTTTATCCCACTGCAAGCTTCGGAACGCCAGCTCAGTGACCGCTATAACCGTTTGTCTCACTTTTGTATCCGTGTCGAACCTAAGTAATGGGTCTACCATTTCGTGGAGTTGGTTTTGGATTTTTACGACTACCATGTTCGAGAGGTTGATCTCTTGGCGTGGACGCGTGATGTCCACAACGGGAAGCGAGGAGATTAGCTCCATAAAAATTATCAAAAAAAGATTAGCTCCATCAACACAACCGCGAAGCTGTATACATCACTTTCGCTGGAGAGTTGATAGCATAGGTTGTAATCCGGGTCAATGTAGCCTGGAGTTCCTTGTGAAGAGGTTCATACATGTGATATGTCCATCAGAAACAGTCGTGAGAGTCCGAAATCCGCAACCTAAATGTCGAGAAAATCGAAAGAAGTCACGAACATGATCAGATTAAATCATACAATCATTTTGCGCGACTTAAATTTGGCCGCGATTAATTTGATAAATGCAAAAGAAAATTAATGACCTCTCCGCGATGGAGCCCATCATTGTCTTTTACATATTCGATCAGAATCGAAACATATAATTGTCAAAACACCATGACTCACTTGATGGGAGAAAAGTTTTCCTAGAAAAGTTACTTTTACATGATCAAATAAGGTCCATTGACCTTCTAAAATTTGAAAACTTTTGGATATGATCTAAAAAATCTTTTCATTTCATATCACAAAAGAAAGAGGTCATTATATCTAGTATATTGTATATACTATATTGAAAATGACAGCAACAGAAAAAAAATAAAATATATATATATATGAAGAGGAACAAAGGAAGCGCATCAAAGCTCTGAAAGGTATTGGATTTCTATGTAAAAGTTCAAAAATTTTACTAACCTCCACAATGGGAAGCTATTTGCCGACAATACCTACCTTCCATACACCCTGTAAGGTGTTTGATCGTGCCATTATAAACTATAAATATAGTGCAGAAAATAAATTAGTTAGACTTAACTACTAAGAATAGGTTCGTTAAAGGTATTGTGTATTCTAGGGGATAATTGTATAAAGGTAACAGAAAGAGACATAGAATTTGATGTAAAAAAGAAGATAAATAAAATTTGTAAGAACAAAAACTGAGAAAGAACTTAACTACAACCAAATATCAAAACACTTCTTTATTAGATATCACTCCAACATATCTTATACAAAGACTTTGTTTTATCAGTTTGACGTGAATTGCTTTTCACTTCGCAATCACTATTGACCAATACCTAATCTCCCAACCTAACTAATCAAGCAACAATAGTCGCTTGTTTAAACCAAAACCCTCAATGACTCTATTGCCGTATTTCGCTAATTCTCTCTCTCGAAGCACGCTGTCATTATTGTCGTATACCTCCTTAAAAAGTTCACCCGTGTTTGACCTAGAGAATCTCCATGTAATCTCCATGATATACTTGAATCTCCTCCTTTCCATATTCTTCTCCAAGCATTGCCACATCATCGCCAAGTATTCCTGCCAGACTCTTGTATCACACAACTCTTCCTTTTTGCATTTATCGCAAGCTCTGAATCAATTCTCACAGTCTCCCAATTTTTGTGTGGTTCTGTCAATCCAAGCACATGCTCACAGGAAAATAGAAACAAGAACGGAACACAACTAAAGAATATATTTCATGTGTTAGCCTTAAGAGAACATAGCCAAAAACTAAAATTCAAATTGCAATCAAGTAGTACAACCCAAGCATGTTTCACGACAGGAACAAACTACACACCATAATTTTAGATTAGTCTCAAGAAACAAAACAAATGAAGGAAAAAACGAAATAGGATCATGTTTTCAGTCTTCAACTTGACTCCTCCATACTTTGATCCGAAGCATCATTGTCCTCTGACTCCTCACCAGCATCAACACCATATTCTCCCCCTGATTGGTTGCATAATCACACAAAAACACATGAGAATTTAGTAAAACAACACACAGAGAAGAGAAGACTTACCTTTCATGCACATCTCCATCTGATGAATCATCCTCTTAAAGTTTCTAAGATCAAAGGCCAGAGACGGTGGTGCCAACTCTTTTTCCCCATCAGAACCTCGGGCACTCTTGTCCAAGGAGATGGCTCGTGGAACTGCAGAAGTTTTGTCATTGCGATACACAAGCACAACACGATGGAACCTTAACAACTGAAAGATCATATTTGGAAAAGGAAGACGAAGTCCTAGCGGCTCTGGATGTTGGCAACATCCAAAATCTGATCATACAACAATCTCCCAAAGCTGAAAGGTTTGTGATGAGCAAGCATGTAGATAAATTTAACCCTGATATGTGTCATGGTGGTGCTATTAGTAGAAGGAATACAGTTCCGACAACACAACTTGTACAAAACAACCTTTGTGGGTGTCCAACCGATTCTTACACCCTTCCAGTGAGGAGCATAATAGTCTCAGAAAGTGGTTCATCCATATACGCTTCAGATCCACGACTTGGAAGTGTGTCAAAAGGCAACATGAGCATCCGGTTGATGAGATCAGGGGAAAATTCATACAACTACACACAGAGATACACAAGAAACATGTCATGATCATGCGAGTTTTCAGCATAGTCAACCAAATTGCTATACATTTCCTTGACCACTTGAACGACGTATTGATCAATTTCAACCACAATGAGTAATAGACAGGCAGTTCTCAGAATGTCCTCTACACCTATCATATCAGGCTTTCCTAAAGGTAAGCGCTTTTGATCAAGGAAAAATCTCACCTTGAAGCTTTTGTAAGCCTCTGCCCCTTTCCGAGTAAGGAACTTCTGATTGAAATGATGAAACGGAAGAGTGTGATAGATGGCAGGGAACATCTGAATCCTGCGAAGATGGTGTTTTCGATATTCCTCCATACACACTTTAAACGAAGGATAACCACTTTCAAAGCCTTCACGATCATCATGATATGGTTCATCTTCATCAAGTTCCTCTGCATGCACATACTCAGGAAAATCATGGTATTCGTCTTCATCATACACCACTAGCTTTTCCTGGACGATGATTCGGTTGAGTGAGTTCCCAGGAGTAGCCTTCGATAGAGACAATCAAAGCCATAGTTCCCAGAGGCACATGGCGTGAAGAAACGGATGCGGCGGCAGCGCGGTGCAGAGCCTCTCTTTCTGTACGAGTCAGCGACATCATGAACATATTATCAGCAAGGAATGAGGATTGAGATTTGAGAAACAGATAGTTGAGCCTCAGAGGAAAACAAAACGAGAACACAACTAGGGTTTGTGAGACACACTCTAGAGATCTTTAAATAGATCTTCTCGCTTAACCATGAAACGAAAAGCTCAAAATGACACAGTTTTGAAAGTCCATTAGCATTGACTATGAACCCAAACCCCAACACGTCAGTCTAGACCCAACTAGAAGCAAATTGAAGGGAAATGTTTTATCTTTCCAGAATCATTAACAATGTATAACACACAGGGAGGCTGAGTCATACTCAGAGACAAGATAGTAAGTGTTCTTTGAATTTACAAGCAGAGGTTAATATGGCAGCAAACTGACTCATATAATATAAGTTCCTAGTAAGCACTATTTGAGACATGTTCAACATAGCTCAAATCACACAATCATTGTCCACAAAGGTAAATGGTTTTTATTGGACAAAAATAAACAACTGATCAGCTAAGCATAGAGAGTTTTTCTTTATCCAAGATAGGTGTCTTCTACACTTTGATTCGAGAGTTCCCTATCGGCATTTTGTGTCACACACTTAGTATCTATAGCACAACAGAAATCAATATTCTCTAATTTTCAAGGGTATCTTTGTATTTTTATTGATTTTTTTATTTGAAAATTGATGTTCCCTACTTTTTTAAGGTGTCATTGTATTTTTCTTTTATCGATTTTCTTCTTCCCCCTTTTTCCCCTTTTTTAAATTTTAAAATCTTTGATCCACACAGACAAGACCAGACTGCTCCAAGTATTATCTCGACTAGCTGATCAAAGATTTTAACGGTTTTGGTGATAAGTTATGGGTATTAAAACAATGAACAACGATTGATGGTCTTTATATACACACAACTTCCTCTTGAGTGATACATACTAGATTTCACAAATATCCAAAGCTTTTCTCAAATGAAAAAGGTGTTCCGGTCTAAGGGTTTTGTGAACAAATCAACTGGTTGCCTATCAGTTGTAACATGCTCGATAATTGCAAGTTTTTCCTCAACTAGTTCTCTAACAAAATGGTGCCTAATATCAACATATTTAGTTCTGGAATGTTGCACACAGTTCTTAGAGATGTTAATAGCACTTAGATTATCATAATAGACTCGAAAAGAAACATTATTCATACCATAGTCATTGAGCATCTGTTTCATCCACATCAATTGGGTGCAGCAACTTCCTAATGCAATATACTCTGACTCAGTAGTTGATAGTGTGATGCAATTTTGCTTCTTGCTGTGCCAAGCGATTAAATTGTTTCCCATGAAGAAACAACCACTAGAAGTGCTCTTCCGGTCATCCAAACTCCCTGCCCAATCAGCATCACATAAACCTGTCAGATTAGAGTTAGTGTCCTTAGTATAGTAAATACCAAAATCCAAAGTTCCCTTCACATATCTTAGGATACGTATCACAACAATCATGTGTGATTCTCGGGCACTTGCTTGATATCTTGCACACACTCAGACGCTATAACACAAGTCAAGCCTACTAGCAGTGAGATAGAGTAAGCTCTCGATTATTGCTCTGTAAAGTTTCTCATTCACTTTGATCCCTTTCTCATCTTTGGACAATTTTGTCATTGTGCTCATTGGTGTTTTTGATTCTTTGGCAGTGTGCATCTCAAACCTCTTGATAAGGTTCCTTGCGTACGCAGCTTGTGAAACGAATATACCATCTTTCAGTTGTCTCACTTGTAACCCCAGAAAGTATGTCAACTCACCAACCAAACTCATCTCAAACTCTCTTATCATAGTGGAGACAAATTCATCAACTAATGCTTGGTCTGTTCCTCCAAACAAGATATCATCAACGTACACTTGTAGCACCAAAAAATTACGTTTGACCATCAAAATAATTAGAGTCTTGTCGATGCTTCCTCTTACAAACTCTGCCTTGAGAAGAAATTAAACTAACCTCTCATACTAAGCTCTAGGTGCTTACGTGAGACCATATAAAGATTTCCTCAGATGATAAACATGACTAGGGTAATTTGGATCTTCGAACCCTTTAGGTTGTGCTACATAAACTTCCTCTTAAAGCAACTCGTTGAGGAAGGCACTCTTGACATCCATTTGATGAAGTTTAAACTTCAAATCACACGCAATCCCTAGCAGCAATCGTATGGACTTTAGTCCTGCCACTAGTGCGAGTGTTTCATCAAAATCCACTCATTCCACTTGAGTATATTCCTGAGCTACCAATCTCGCTTTATTCCTTATCACGTTTCCATGTTCATCCAGCTTATTCTTGAATATCCATTTAGTTCCGATTACATTTATGTTCTTTGGTTTTGGAACCAAATCCCATACTTTAATTATGGCGAACTACTCTAGCTCCTTATGACACGATCTAGTCCATAACTCATCATCTAAAGCTTCTTGGATGTTCTTTGGTTCAATCAAGGACAAAAAACACCCAAACTCAACAATTTCAGCTAACATCACCATCTCCTTGAAGTTAATATGTTTCTTTTGAGTTACTCTTCCATCATCCATGTTACCAATTATATCATCTGCAGAATGATTCTTATGTACTTGAATAGGTTGATCAACCTCTCAAGAATCTCTTTCTTTAGTCTTGGATACATTTGGAGACTATTGTTTTCGTCGAAAAAAATGTCGACATATTTTATGACAGTTTTGGTTCTCTGGTTATAAGCACAAAATGCCATACTTTATGTTGCATAACCCAGGAAAATCCCTTCAACACTTCGTGAGTCAAACTTCCTAAGGTTGTCCTTGTCATTCAAAATGTAGCAGATACATCCAAAGACATGTAAATAACTCAGGTTAGGTGTTTTGCCTTTCCAAATTTCATAGGGAGTCATCTTAGTACCAGACTTCACGTATACGCAATTGATAATGTAACATGCTGTATTAACAGCCTCTACCCAAAATATGTGTGACACATTATTCCCTTGCATCATGGCTCTCACCATTTCCTGCAATGTTCGATTTTTCCTTTCAATGATGTCATTTTGCTGAGGAGTCCTTGGAGTGGAGTATTGATGATGTATACCTTGACTTTGACAAAACTTCTCAAAAGTATCATTTAGAAATTTCCTCCACGATCACTTCAAATTTACACAATGTTACTTTTCTCGTTCTTGAGTTGGAGAGCAAGAATTTTAAAGCTTTCCACTGCCTCACTCTTTTCATGAAGAAACCTTACCCAAGTTCAACGTGAAAAATCATCAACAAGGACAAATACATACCTCTTCCGAGCAATGCTTTTTGTTTGAACGAGTCCCATGAGATCCATATGGACCAAATCTATCACATTTCGTATGGTGATCTCTGGTATTTTCTGATGTTAAACATTGACTTGCTTCCCTTTACTGTATGCATCACATACTACTTCAATTTTACTCTCAAGCTTTGGAATTCCTCTGAATACCTCTGCATTTACTATGCGACACATTGCCCCCACATTCTTAAAACCCAATTTCTTGTGCCACAAGTCTAGCTTGGATACAACCGCCAATAAACATTCCACTTTAGGTCTCCACATGTAACAGTTATTACCTGAACGGATTCCTGATAAGATTACCTTTCCATGCCTATCAAAAACTTTATACTCAGTCTTAGTGAAAATGACTTTCAATCCCTCATCACATAGTTGACTTATGCTAATAAAATTAGCTTTCAGTCCTTCTACCAGATAAACATTCAATATTTGAGGTTGATTTGATCTTTCTAGACTACCCATACCTTGAATTTTTCCTTTTCGTCCATCACCAAAGGTAACTTTACCTCCTTTCACAACTGTGAATGATTCCATAGAAGACAAATCTCTAGTCATATGTCTTGAGCATCCACTGTTAAAATACCACTTCCCAATATCATGTGCGTCTGTGGAGGTGTAAGCCACATTGCTGGTCATGAATTTTGAATCTTGAGATTCAATCGCACATACATGTTTGTGTCACACACACTTAGTTCATTGATTTGAGCCAAATTGCACGTTAAGACTTATTCCTCTAACTCAGCTACTGAACCAAATTCATGATGACTATCTTTCTCACTGCTTGACCTACTAGGTAGATCATACATGAATGACTTGGGGATCCATACCATATCGACTTTTGATGGATCTAAGTAACACTAATGTGTCTTCCAAGCTTGAGCTATTCTCCTTTTTTGAAGAAAACAACGCCTCACATGGTGATTATACTTTCAACAGAACCAACATCCTCTCATTTGATTGAATCTTGGAGTTTTTTCAGAGACACAATTCACTTGTCTATTAACACAGACATTCGTTGAGTGACTCTCACTAGTCCTTGCTATCTTTATCTTTTGAGATGGTCGTTTTTCTTCAGATTGCCTGGATGTACTCCCTTTAACGAAGTTTCTCATAATCAACCCCTTATTTTCGATAGGAATTTCAGCACCTTTGTAGCTAGTGTAACCGAGTCCCCAATTTACGTTCGGTAGTTGTCCTATGGAAAATATATGTTCTAAATTCTTTGTTCTAGAATTCAACATTCATATCTTCTTTCTGTTTTCCTGCAGTGTGTGCTCAAGGTTTCTAGATTTTTCCTTTTCTTGATCAAGGATATTCTGCATGTGATCCAACTGCTTTTGCAACAACTTAATGTATTCAACAACTTCCTTGGTGTTTGACACACTTTCTGATTCCACATTTTCTTCCACACACGTCTTCTGACTTGGTAGAGTGTCAAGTTCCAGAGTGTTTACCTGGGCTTTAAGCATAGATTTTTCCTTTTCAAGTTGTAAGTTCTCATTACTAAGCGTAACCCAACTGTTATATAGTTTCTTGTATTCAAGCTTGGGATTAATCTCAAGATCACTTTCACTGTTTGAGTCGGTTCCTGCTTGCATCTTAGTTGATTAAACTGAAAAAGCAACGAAATTCAACATCTCTTGCTCCTCCTCATCATCAGATTCAGTGTCACTAAAACAAAGGAATGAGTTCTCTTTTCACTTAGCAAAATTTGGACACTCCGTTTTGTTGTGTCCAAAACCCTTGCATTCAATGCATTTGGTTTCTCTGCGTTTTGTCAAAGGACACTCCATCTTCATGTGATCATAACTTTCACACTCAAACCACTAGATGTCAATTCTTCTTCTATCTGTCTCTTTTTCTCCTCTGGATCCCTGGTGATTTGTGCATCTGAATCAAAACGACCAGGTTTCTCCTCTCCATATCTCATTAAGAGATTCCTGGTTCTAGTTGCCCCTTTCTCAAAACGCTTCAAAATCTTTCCAAAATATATGGCAAGTAAACTCATATTATCCTCCAACTTTTGGAATCTTTCATCCTTTTCCTCAACAGATAATGCCACAATCTTGTGTGTGTTATTCAGATTAGCAGCAACCTCAAATTCTTCAGCTTTAAGCATGCCTACGAGCTTCTCAAACTTGATTTCATCAGTATTTTCGGTCATCTTCAGAACCGCTTTATGTGCAGCATACTTTGGTGGCATGCATCTTAATAATTTTTTAACCATTTTTTTCTCCTTATATTTTTTACCAAGCACAGAAGCTTTCTGTGCCATTGCACTCAGTTTAGAGCTAAAACTCTTAATCGATTCATCATTTTCCATCTTTATATTCTAAAACTGTGAAGTGAGATGATAAAGACGTGTCCTCTTAACACTTGTATCGCCCTTAAAAGAATTCATCAAAATTTTCCATGTTTCTTTTCCCGATTCACTCCCTTGGATTAACTTAAATTGGTTTAAGTCCACAACACCAAAGATAGCAGTCATTGCTTTCGAGTTGAATTTTGTGGTAGATTTCTCAGAGTCAGTCCTCTTATCTTTTGGTTTATGCATCTTTGTTCCATCAGCCGCCATGATGTATGGTTCTTCCCAACCAGTTTCAACGGAAGTCCATACATCTTCGTCAACAGACCTAATCAAGTGCATCATCTCAACCTTCCAATGATCATAGTTGTTTTTATCCAATATGATGGTTTTCTGCACAGCTATGAATTCTTTCATGGTATCCATTGCTTTCCCAAGATCTCAACCTGTGTGTTGGTTGATCACTCTGATACCGATAGTTAGAACACAAACTAAGAAAGAACTTAACTACGATCAAATATCAAAACACTTCTTTATTAGATATCCGTCAAACAAATCTTATAAAAAGAATTTGTTTGATCAGTTTGACGTAAATTGCTTTTCACTTCGCAATCACTACTGACGAATGCCTAACTTCTCAACCTAACTAATCAAGCAACAACAGTCGCTTGTTTAATCCAAAAACCTCGAGGACTCTATTGCCGTATTTCACTAATTCTCTCTCTCGAAGCACGCCATCATTATTGTCGTATACCTCCTTAAATAGTTCACTCGTGTTTGACCTAGAGAATCTTCATGTAATCTCCACGTTATACTTGAATCTCCTCCTTTCCATATTCTTCTCCAAGCATTGCCACATTATCATCAAGTATTCTCGCCAAGACTCTTGTATCACACAGCTCTTCCTTGTTGCATTTATCGCAAGCTCTGAATCAGTTCTCATAGAATTTTCTTACCTCAGTCATGCCATATCGTTCCAAAAGGTGATGGCATGTGATACTTTCCACTGATGCATGATTGGTCGAGGAAGAGCAGAGGAGACAGGCATCTGAAACTGTATTTCATCAGCAAACATGTAAGCACTATGGATAATTCATGTTATTATTAGTACACTATAAATTTCTACCCGATATCATACATCATATGCAAATCAAGTACACTTAAGCAACTGCATCAAAGAATTGATAAAAAATAGTAAATTTTAACCATGTCTCAACTCATTATAAATACGAACTTTGTATATAACTGCAAAACAACCTGTAATCAAAACAACCTGGAAACGTCTACACTTAGAGGTCCCATTTCTTGGCTATTTAAGTTGAGATATATACTCACAGGCGTAAGGAGCAATTTGAATGCGACGTTTTGAAGGTGATGATCTTCGGAGATGCGTTTGTAGCTGGTGGTGCCATGTTCGAGTGTTTAGAGTTTGTTTGCATTGGGAAATGATGGAGTAGAGAAGCTTTGGAAAGCAAAATCTTATAATAGTCTAGATTAGGAGGCTAATCAGAGAACTTGAGTAGGCGAATTATTTCCCTTATCGAAGTCATAGTTACGAACGCATCATGAGAATGAGTAGTGGACATCATTCCATCTCATTAGTGACTAAAATTAATTTTAGGTTTGTGGAAGGGATGAGAACAGACAAAACGTGAAAACTCTCGTGTGGTAGTGATTTAGACTAAATATTTTGATTTAATTTAGGTTTCTATATTATTTAACAATCTCTAAGATTTTTGTTGTGTTCACTTTAATTAATAGTTAGATCCTTTCTTAATGTGTATACGTGGCAAAAGTTTGAAGCAGTAAACTATACTGATGTGGCTAGCATAAAATGTCACAAATAGTTCTTTTCAATTAGCATAATTGGACTATTATCTCATTAGTGTGATATGTTGCCTTTCTACCGAAAGCGGTCAAGAAATGGAGTACTGAAATGTGTGGTCAGAGAACTTAAAACCACAAGTTTATTATATAATTTTCGAACATAACAAACTATATGACTGATTGATTAAATAAAATTCCAAAAAGAAGGTCACGATGAATTGATCGAGAGGGGAGGCATCAAATCCGGAGTGGGTTTTTATTTCCTTTCGACTAAGCAACTCACTTTACATTTAATTATTATGTTAGCTTATCTTGCTTAACTTAGATTCTCATATAATGAAGCGATATTATGAACAAGTATGATGGTTCAACAACAATCACTATCAATTCAGTGAGATTGGATTTGATTTTTCATTTGATATGTTCTCTAGTTTCTACTCATAATAGGTTTTACACAGTAACACATGTTCAGAGTATGCAATTATTAATCTAGCTTACTTCTTTTTCCCTTCAAATCTAAATGACTTCTAAAATTAGATTTCGACATTATGAGATTCCGCATATCATATTTTTTCATATACGAAAAGACTTTTGTTACTAATGTGCATTTTTGGCATATGGTTTTATCATTATTCTTGTAATTATATATAGGCCATGTTCGTTTTTGCATTTGGATGTTGTATCTGGAAGCTGCATCCAGATGTTGTTTATTTTTGCATCTAGATGCAGCATCGTGACGCAAATTTATTCGTTTTTGAATCTATAATAACATCTGGATGAATTTAAAGTGAAATTTACCTCAAAAGGCATGCTTTTGTTCTATTATATTTTAAGCTATTCAAAAGCATATAAAATCACAAAATAATAGTTATCAAAATACTATTTGACGGTTTTTTCGCTTTTGACAGTTTTAACGGTTTTACGGTTTTTTGTGGTTTTTACAATTTTGATAGTTTTGACGGTTTTTTTTTGCGGTTTTACGATTTTACGTTTTCTGCAGGTTTTACGTTTTTTGCGATTTTTGCGGTTTTTACGGTTTTTGCAACTTTACAGTTTTCTTGGTTTTTACGGTTTTTGCGGTTTTTGGTGTTTTTGCGGCTTTTGTTGTTTATGCGTTTTTTGCGATTTTTGCAGATTTTAAGGTTTTTGCGGTTTTTACAGTTTTTGCGATTTTTAACAGTTTTTTTTGCGAGTTTTACGATTTTTGCGGCTTTTATGGTTTTTGCAGTTTTACCCTTTTGCGGTTATTACCGTTTATGCGGGTTCTACGATTATTTGCAGTATTCGTAGCTTTACAGTTTTTGCGGTTTTGCTGTTTTGCGGTATAACCGTTTTGCGGTTTTTACGGATTTTGTAGTTTTTGCAGCTTTTATGGTCTTAGAGGTTTTGCGGTTTTGTTGTTTTTGTGATTTTACGGTTTTTAGGTTTTGCAGCTTTTGCAGTTTTTACGGTTTTAGGGTTTTTACGGTTTTTGAGATTTTTGCTGTTCTTACGGTGTTTTTGCGGTCTTAACAGTTTTGTGGTTTGTACGGTTTTTAGGCTTTTTGCGGTTTTTAGAGTTTACCGTTTTAGCGGTTTTACGGTTTTCGCGGTTTACACAGTCTTTATGATTTTTGTGAGTTTTACGTTTTTCGGTTTTTACGGGTTTTTTTTGCGGTTTTTACGGTTTTTTTTTGCGGATTTTATGGGTTTTTACGATTTTACTATTTTTTTTGCGATTTTTACAATTTTTTTGGTTTTTTAAGTTTTGACAGTTTTCACAGTTTTTTTTGTCTTGACGCTTTTGCAGTTTTTTGCGATTTTTACAGTTTCGACAGTTCTTGCGGTTTTTACGAATTTTATAATTTTTGTGGTTTTTGCAATTTTGGCAGTTATAATAGATTTTTTTCGATTTTGATTATTTTACTTTCAATACGGGTTTATGGTTTTAATTATTTTTTGATGTCAACAATTCTGTTTGTCTTTATATTTGACTTAAATATTTTCTATAACCAAGGGTATTTTGATCTTTTGAATTTTGAGATGCAAAATCAGCATTCAAACTCTACATTTTGAAACATCTCAAATATCCAGACTTTTGTATTTGAGCATCTCAAATATCTGGATACCGTATCAAAATACAAACTAAAAATAGTCAAACGAATATCAAGGTGGATATGCATTCATATGCAAAAATGAACAGACCAGTGTGGAACTAAGGTGATCATATTTTTTTTCCAACTAGTAAAAGGAAATAAAAAGGTATACGAGGTGTGACAAAAGCCAAAAAGGAAATATATATATTTATATTAACAAATAGAAAGATTACTAAGAAGATAGAAATAAAGTGCACTTCAGATATAAACAAAAAGAAAAGACGGACATAAATAAGTGGGTCGGATTATGAAAAGCTATAACAAATCATTCCCCACGTTCGGTTTGCTTTCCTCTATATATTGGTTATAATTGCATATCATGAAATTATCGCATGATACTTCCTTTTTTTCTAATATATAATAACTAATATTATATATATATATAATTTTTTTTGCTGTGTGTAACCTAATTATAAATAATTTCTTTCACTAGAAACAGGTGTAGAGTATCAAAAACTCTAGCCGTCAAAGAGAACAAAAAAATTATATCGTCGTCATGTTTTGTCTCTCTGGTGATCGGATCTTTGTACAGACACTGTGAGAGGACTATTTTGTTTCGTTTTTATCTTTCATGTCTTCGTTCTATTTGATTTTACCCTTTTTCTTATTTAAAGATGGAGGAGCCATGACTATTGACTGTGATTTCTCTCAGTGTCTTTGTTTTGTAGCGGGTTTTGACTTTGTTCCGGATTGGAAGTTCAACGGTCGTTGCCAGATCGGAAGATAAACGGTCTGATGCCGGGTCAGAAGATCAACGGTCTGATGTCGGATCGAAAATTCGATGATGTGTCGTTTCATTGGATACACAATAACGCTTCTATCTTTGCAGTGGTCTTGTGGTATTTTTTATTAGATTTTTGTCAGTTCAAGATCTGATTATGTTCGTTGTTTGAAGATATGCTCTGCAACTTCAAATGGTTATTCGAGCGGCAAAGATGATACATAGATGACGATGTTTGGTTTATCTTATTTCATGTCATAAGACACTATTATGTTTCAATTAAGATTAGTTGTGTGCCCATCTTTCTTTAGAAATTGATCATTACCATAGCCCATATTGGTGTGCGTGGGATTGTTTCGTTTTTCTTGTATTCGTTAGTACTGATATGGTAAACGGTATTGTGGGATGATTATTTAGAATAAAATAATTTTCCGTGTTAAAAAAAGAGATAGATGCAGAGTAATTCGGGTTTCATAAGATGACATCAGAGATGGTGCAATCACTGGTCTCTCTCCTCTCTAATTAATATTATACTACACACATAACACGATTTTGTCTTTTTGACTCAAAAAAATTATTATATATTTTTGTTCAATATTCATTCATTCAATATTAAAACATTTTCCTTATAAAAGAGCCAAGAGAATCCTTAACAAGTTTATGAGCATCTCCGTTGTCACTACAAAAGATAGCCGGAAAAGATACTTTTAAAAATAAAAACACAGTAAGACTAAATATCAGCTACAGTGCCATACAATTCAGAAAAAGGCATTGATGATTTATAGCCTTGACTAAATTTTTCGAGTTTGACTCGAATATGATGCTTGCGAAACCCAACTCAACCGCTTTCTCTACAGCCGCATATATAGCCAGTCCCTCAATCACTAGTGGTGTCTCCACAGACATCTTTGTCGCTACTTGCCTTATGTGTTTTTGCTCTGTTTGATAAAACACATAGGTCAATCCTGCAAATTTGTTTTCCTCATTCCATGCTGCATCCACTTTACACAATATCTCTCCATCCCTTAACAATAAGCTTTCTGTAAAAAATTTGCTCTGAAGTGAATCCTTAACCTATGCATCTTGTCATTATTTGGCCGAGTTTATAGCTTTGACTATAGTTTCTTCGACCGAACATACTCTCTCCTGGAACAACATGTGGTTCCTTGCGGTTCACAGCGTCCACACAATCCAAGGTGAGAGAGGACTTGAGCTTATGCCAGTTGGTGGTAAGAAAGTCATAGTCTTTCAGTCCGCCAAAATCTCGCAAACTGAGCATATGTCGTGTCAAGGATACACAAGATACCATTAACGATTCACAAGATATATTCAATCAATGCCTTAATATCTCCTTCTAATGTTTATAGAATTTTCTGTAATTAAGTGATCTAGGATATCATCACCC
The DNA here is from genome assembly GCA_900406275.1 of Anastatica hierochuntica. Lineage (NCBI taxonomy): Eukaryota > Viridiplantae > Streptophyta > Magnoliopsida > Brassicales > Brassicaceae > Anastatica > Anastatica hierochuntica. The sequence goes on from OVAN01001779.1 coordinate 35,419, forward strand.
TCTGTACATAAACTCTTGTACTCAATGTTAAGATTAATATGACAAATATATCTCTTCTTCATGGTATCGATGCAAGTCTCGATACTCTAAATTTTTTTATCTTTTCTTTTTCTATTCGTTCTTCTTTACACTTCGCAGACTGTCTTTCTTTTCTTCTTCATTTCCTTCACATCATCTCTCTGTTTTTCTCTTCCTTCTCTTTTTCCTACACAGTAGATATTTCTCATAACATGTCAATTCATTTTGAAGAGATGGTTGATCCAAATTCCACCATCATTCTTAACGTTAATATATCAAACATTACAAAACTCTCACCAAGCAACTATATGATATGGAGTCTTCAGGTACGAGCATTGCGAAATGATAACGATTTGGCAAGCTATTTCGATGGCACGATGCCTCCGCCTTCTCCCACAGTCACTACTGACGACACCACAACAACAAATCTAGTGTACACCACATAGAAGAGATAAGACATATTGATTTTTAGCAGTCTCATCGGTGCGATAACACAATCCGTTCAACCAATTATGTCTACTTCCAAGTGTTCAGTCGACATCTAGAGTACCCTCGCAGCAACCCACAATAAACTAAGCAAAGGACAAATTCAACAACTCCAATTGCAAATCAAACAGTGGAAAAAAGGGCCCAAGACCATCGATGACTATATTCAAGGTTTCACTACCAGATTTGATCAAATCTCTTTGTTGGGAAAACTGATTGATCCAAAAGATAAAATTGATTACCTTGGAGGTTTACCTGAGGATTACAAGCCAGTCATTGATCAACTTTAAGGCGGATACATCACGCCATCACTTGCAGAATTACATGAAAAGCTACTCAATAAAGAGGCCAAAATCTTTGCACTCTCCTCTGCGTCACACTCACTTCTTATTATGGCCAATACTGTACAGGTTTAGCCTCACGGTAAACCTCACGGTCGACAAAGCCATCGCCAATGAAACCAACACTCTACACATACATGGAACAATAGCGTCTAAGATCCATGTTTCAACAACAACAAAGACATCCGACCCCAACAAGGTAACCCATGTGGATACCAGGGATGATGCCAACTGTGTGGAGTACACGGTCATAGTGAACGGTGGTGTTCCCAGCTTAGTAACCACAACTACACACCACACACCACTGCTCAATAACTTCCATGGCAGCCACGTACGAACGTAGCTCCTCTGCACAATCTGAAACTTCTTGGTTGATGGACAGCGGAGCAACACATCATATGACTAGTAATCTCGCCAACTTGTCACTCCACCAACCTTTCCATGGAGATGATGTTGTTTTAATCGGTGATGATTCGGGATTATCCATTGCGCACATTGGTTCACAATATTTACCCTCCTCAACACGAAATCTATCCTTAACCAATGTTCTTTGTGTCTCTCACATACAGAAGAATCTAATATCTGTTTATCGCTTGTGCAATGCTAATAAATTTTCAATTGAATTCGTTCATGCGCACTTTCAAGTGAAGGATCTTCACACGGGGGTCATGTTGCTCCACGGAAAGACCAAGGGTAATCTGTATGAGTGGCGATGTCTCCATCAACTCTCAACTCATTCTTCGCCTCATCTACCTCAAAACACTCTTTGGAAAACTAGCACAACCGTTTAGGTTATCCATTTTCAGCAACTCTTAAAACTATTGTCTCTACTTATTCAATTCCTCATTCACAAACCTTTTCTTTCGTACCTTTATGTTCTGATTGCTTCATTAATAAGAGTCACAAATTATCATTTTACACAAATGTTATCACTTCAACCAGCCTTCTTCAATATATAGTTACAGATGCCTAAACCTCATCCATAACCTCTGTAGACAATTTAATTACAGATGATCTTAATTGATCATTTCACCCGTTACACTTGGTTCTACCCACTTAAAACAAAATCATAAGTTCATGATACCTTCATAATATTCAAAGCACTTGTGGAAAATCACTTCTAGACTCGGATTGGCTCGCTCTATTTTGAAAATGGAGGCGAGTTTATAGCCCTCCGACCCTTTCTCACGCAAGCTGGAATACAACATTTAACATCCCCTCCACACAATCCATATTATAATGGGATCTCCGAAACAAAGCACCGCTATATTGTTGAAAGTTGGACTCACCTTACTTACTCATGCCAGTATGCCAAATATGTACAAGACTTACGCGTTCATCACTGCCGTTTATCTGATCAATAGGCTCCCCTCGCCAGTCATTGCCAAGGAGAATCCGTTTCATAAATTGTTCAAGAAAGCTCCCAATTACTCCAAGCTGACAGTGTATGGTTGTCTCTGCTTCTTATGGTTAAGACCTCATACGACCCACAAGCTAGAAAAATCGGTCTATGCTCTGCATCTTCTTGGGATATCACTCACACAAAGTGCTTATCTTTGTCTCCAGCCTACCTCTTGTCGCATTTATGTTTGCTGGCATGTCCAGTTCGAGGAAACCATTTTCCCTTTCCGCCAACAAACTCAAACAAAACCTCACCCAGACAAATCCTCCACAAAACTCGACCAGCCTTTGTTTACATACATCCCCGTGACACCACCATTCGTCGGATCACCCCCCC
>OVAN01001780.1:0-37982 GCA_900406275.1 Anastatica hierochuntica
ACGTCTATCCCTTTGTTCTTCCCATAAAATCGAATTCGACTTGCTGTCTTTTGCAGATCCTGATCTAATTCAGTTCTGAAAGGTTATGTTTTCTAGTTTCAGAGATCCAGGGTTGCATCAGAGGATCTCATTTTATCAACAAATTGTTTGAGAATTTGCTAAAGAAGCATGGAGTTCGAGACAAGGTAGCCACACCTTATCATCCTCAAACAAGTGGACAAGTCGAGATTTCTAACAGGGAAATCAAGGGAATCTTGGAAAAGATTGTAGGCAAAACGCGCAAAGATTGGGCTGCAAAACAAGATGATGCGTTATGGGCATATCGAATCGCCTACAAGACACCACTGGGCACTACACCATTTCACTTGATATTGGACTACGAAGTTGATGAACCTTGATATCAAGTCTGCAGTAGAGAAGAGGAAGATTAAACTTAATGAATTAGATAAGATTCGTCAAAACGCCTATGAGAGCACTAGGGTCTATAAAGAAAGGACAAAAGCATGACATGACTAGAAGATCATTCAGAGAGATTTCGCTGCAGGAGATCAAGTTCTACTTTTCAGTTCCCGTCTCAAGTTGTTACCAGGAAAACTTAAGTCTCTTTGGTCCGGACCATTCATTATTGTTGAGGTTAGACCATATGGGGTTGTGGTTCTTGAGGAAAATGGATGGAGATTCACAGTGAATGGGCAAAGATTGAAGAGTACTTTCGCAGACGTGACACCTAAAGAAGGAACTCAAATTCCTTTGATGGATCCACCTGCCACTTGATCACCCTACCGTCAGGCTCGAGATTTAAAACAATCGTTGAATGGGAGTCAACCCACTAGATAGTTTTCTTTCTTTTTACTTAGGATTTTTAGTTGTTTTTGAATTTTGGTTGTGTTTTGAGATTGGTTTTAGGAAATTTCGAAAATTTGAATGCATTTTGGCAAAATGCCCTGGATCTGTCGATCCAGGGCATGGAACGCTCTATTCATGCAACATGAAAAAGCAAGAAATGTGTGCATAATGCTCTGGATCGACCGATCCATGCCATTACACAAAAGGCGATTTTGGGCAAAATGACCTAGATCGGTCGATCCAGGGAGTACGGATCGGTCGATCCGTGCCATTACGCAAAAGGCGATTTTAGGCAGAATGCCCTGGATCGGTCGATCCAAGGAGCACTGATCGGTCGATCCAGGGTACCAGAACCACACACATCGACAAGAGGTGCGCTATGACGGTTCTGGCCCATCTACTTGATCCCATCTCGTGACACACCAGTTTTTCTTTTCTTTTTCGTTTTGCATTTCTTTTTTATTTTTATCTATTGGATTTACCCCTTCTCTAGATTTGTATTCCCACCGAGACAGTGTGAAATAAGTCTGAGGGAGACTACTTATGTATTTCTCGAGTCAATTTTATGAGTTTGTCTTTGTGCTTTTCGAAACTTGTTTTGGGATATTTTGTACTTTATGAAGATCTTTAGATTATTGACTTTGTGCATTGTTCTTCATTTATATTCATATTGACCATTCTACTGAGCTTTTAGATCAGGCAAACCGGAAAACCTCATGACCAAACTCCCCGCCAGAAATCTTTGGAACTCAAGTCTTTTTCAGAATTGTTTTTAGCTCTATTTATCTGGACTACTAACAAATTTAATTGCTTTGAACCAGAGACTTGAAATTAGGAATTCAAACCAATCACTTAGGATTATATCCACATTTTTCTTCTGCTTTTTTCGGTAATCCTGAGTGACTAGACTCATTTTTAGTCTGACACCCCACCTTTACCCTATCTCAATGAATTTCCATGCATTTTTCTTTGATCTTATGTGCACACATGTGCAAAAACAATGGAGAGAATAGGATAGACATGAGCTTTCTGATTACATAGGTAAGATTGAATAATTTAGGTGGTTTAGACACGGTCTTGAGTGTCTACTTACTCGGTGTTGGATGTTTTAGAGGTTAAGATGGATATGTTACATTTCTTTATGATGTATGGGTGTTCTACGATTAAAAATGTCTATGTATTGCTGACTTCCACCAGATTTTTAGAAAAAAAAAACAAAAAAAACCAAAAAACAAAAAACAAAAAAACAAAAAAAAAGAAAAATTGCATCTTATTTATTTATATATGGGTAGAAAATTAGTATTTACATGTTATCTTGTTGTTTTAAATTCACCGTGAAGATTGCACATGATTTGTTTGTTTCGACTTGGCGGTATGAACTTGGGTAATTAGGGGGTCATGATTATCAATATGCTCTTTCTCTCCTGTGATTTTGCATAATGTCTTGCATTCTGGCGCATATATGAATCCCGAAACACTTTAAGCCTTACCACTAAAAGTCATTTCATTACCTAGCCTGAATTTCCTGATGTTGAGTTCTCTGGTGAAAAGTCTCATGCTTACATGAATGAATGTAGAGAGTCATTAACATGCTAAGCTTGTAGGTTCAGAGTTTGGAGTATGCATGGGCTTGGGAGGTCATGCAGGAATTCTTGGGGAGAATGTTCTAACTGTCTCCGGTCTGCGTGGTCATCGAATCTAGTGCAAAATAAGGTCTACTGAAAGTACGGAGGTCCATCATTTTCAAACTTCTTTTCCCTTTGGTTTAATCTTCGTTTCCTTTACTTGAGGACAAGTAGAGATTCGAGTCTGAGGGATTTGATATATTGTGATTTTATAGGTTTTTGCTCGTGTTTTTAGTCGAGAAAGGGCTGTTTTTCCAAGAATTTTGTGTCTTGTTTTTGATCTTTGTTCTTCTTTATGTCTTACACAGGATATAAGTTCAAAATGAGGAAAAGAACGCGATTTGACGGATTTTAGAGCTTGAAGATTGCTCGAGTCAAATGTTGCGAAGAATCTGGATCAAGAAGCAAAGAATCATGCCAAAATGACCTGAATCGAGCGATCTGTGCACCTTGGATCGACCGATCGAGGGCATGTCGCAAATGACCAGTTTTTAATTTAAGATTTGGACCGAAGGAACGCAAAATTGAACCAAGAAACTTGTAATCTCGTGGATCTGAGAGGATTATGTTGTTTTTCTAAACTTTTGAGCAAGAGAAAACCTTTTTAACCTTAAGGAGAAGATACATCATATGTACTTCGATTTCAGAGAAGAATTCTTAACCTTACTCTTTTGTTTTTCATTGAATACATTATGTCTTCATTCAATTCATCTTGTGTTTATTTGATTGATATGTGTGAGTAATTTTCTAGTTGGGTTTAGGGTTTATTTTAGAGGATTTCATGAATCTGTAATTGTTAGGTTGTTATATTGGAGAATTATCATTTGATCTTCGTTTATCTTTGTGCTTAATGCTTGAATTGGCTTGATCACCTAGTTCATGAACTTAGAATATTTCACGCACTTAAAGTATTCGATGAAATGCCTGAAAGAAAGATAAATGAGCAAATTGTCTTTGACCAATGGAAATTGATGTGTAAGCAATTTATGAAAAAAATTAATCCTGCTTAGAATGCATGTTTAGGATTAAAAACTCAATGGAAGTTAGTGTCTAGGATCCTCAAACATAGATAGTTAGCGCTATGGAAGTAGGGTAGCTATAATCTTGTGAATTAAGTTCAAGATGGTTCTTAAATGTTTCTCTGACAACAAACCTACAATCCTGATGAAATGATTTCCCTGAGAATACCTTGTACCCAGTGTTTTTCTCCAATTGATTAACAACCCATTCATTTCTTTGCTTCTAGATTTCTTGATTTCAAATTTCTGGATCATTATACAACTCTTTTTTTGTCCGTAGCCCGTGTGTGATTTATAGCTTTTTGATCAACCTTTGTTCATTGTGGATTTGATCTTGAACCACTACGACGTACACACCTGTACACTTGCAGTGTTTTTTTGGGTGAAAACCTGAGCTATCAACTTACCCCAAGTAAACTATTAAGCATTATGACTTAACTGAAACTTTACTACTTCATTCCTTACGCAGACATTTCTGAAAGCAAGCTTTTATGTCCATGCCACAATTGTCGGTGTCTTGGACAACCATAAATGGAATTATATATTCTGCAACATATGTAACACACAACTGTAAAATAGTGGGACTTCTCTCTACTGCACCAAGTGCAGAAGAACAAACAACATTGGTCGCACCATATAAGACACCAAAGTTTGTTTCATCCCTTAATAGATTTACAGACAATAGTTAACTTCATATTTGTGTCCTTGTATGCAGGTTCAGGTTTGAGGTCACTGTTTGTAACACCGTAGGAGAGATGGTGACCTTTGTAATCTTCGAACTTGAAGATATTTAGATCCTTGGAAAGACGACACCGAATGTTCTCCAGGCCGAAGGAGATGGAAACAAAAACGGGAGAACACCTTCCATCCTAAAGACCATTATAGGCAGCTTACGGAAATTTCATATCTAAATAGCCAAGTACAATCTCACCGCTTTAAGGCGGACAATCACTGTCACTAAGATGACTGAGGAGAGCCAGAATAACATGGAAGAAGAGAAAGATGGGTCCAAGACCAATTACGCGAAACAAGAGAGTAAGTGCGTTGGGTAGAAGCCACGCCTATGTCGTTCATGCACACTCTCCTCCATGCTATCCACCTTACAATTTAGTCCACTTACAGATGTTATTTCATCATTTATGTTTCTTTTTTTTCCTTGGTTTATTTCTTTTAAAACTGAGTGGCCTTTTCATCTTTCGTTGTTGCTACTATTTAACTGAGATACTTTTTGTTCTTTTCAAGTTGGATGGTTTGATAAACGATATGTTATTTCCTTTCAAAACCTATTTGCTCAAATTCAAAGAAACGTATTAGCTAAAAATTTGCAATTACCCTTTACAATATTTCTAATCACATTTATTCATTAGTGACGACACTGAACTCTATGTGACTTACAACCACTCAGCTGTTATGGTTCATTCAAAGAGATGCCTTCTTCTATATTTGAGTTTGCTTATAAGAGCCCACACAATGAAAGAATGTCGTAGTATAAGAAACAAGAAGACGAAAGAAACACCGCCTAAAAATGAGGATGAGCTGGCCATATAATGCTCATCTAGCAACATTATGCTCCATGTGTCTTGAATCTCAAAAAACGTTTTACGATAGAGATGCATCTAAATAATGTATTTTACACAACTAACAATATAATGCCACGTCCACATTTTTATAACAAAACTTGGTATTTAAAGGAAAACAAATAAAGAGATCACTGCATATTATGAAAATATGATGAAACGAATTCATCTAATAAGAAGTGTCATTGACCAATATTAGAGTTTGAGACTTTATTAGAATGAAAGACGTCCCAAACATAACCATCACTACTACTAAGAGAAAAAACTCTTAAATTGACACCTACAAAAATATGGTTTTTTCCAAATGACTCTTAACATTTAAGTTGATTATGCAAAAAAAAAATTCATTTATTTGCAAAACAAGGAGATACAAAGTTAGGCGCTATCCATTTTTCCTAACGCTATTCAATAAAAATTTACAAAATCACTCCATATATTTATATGGGTTGAATACACCAGAGGAAAAAAATATAAACCTTATATAACTCAAACTTGAAACAATTAAACAATCATTGTAAAAAATTTGACCACACATTGACATCCAAATTAAAAGTGAAACGAATTAACACATTTGACCATAATAAATCAAAGGGACTAGAAACATAACATTCCAACTACGCACTATAATATAAATAGAAAATTCCAATATTGGGAAACAATACATCTCAAAACAACAATTTAAATGGGAGACACTATACAAGCAACATCGTCATTCTCATACGACATAAAGTTTTCAAGAACAAAACCTGACATAGTAATCTACCTCAAATCAAGAGACCCCACGATTAGTTCCAGGCTGGATAATGATTTTAGATATTTGAATTTCTTAAAATAATTTCTCCACAACTAATTGCACAAAAATAATACGTCTCCACTAATATAAGGGTACATTATTTGACAGTGGAAAAAAAGGTTGAACAACCGCACAAACCAATAAGTGGATGATAAAAAAAATACATAAGGAAGAGAAACTAGTTGGTCATGACAAATTATAAGTCGAATATCATAAATTTCCCAATCAAAACTACAACTCAAGGTAAAACTCAACAAACTAACCACTTGAAGTATGGTTGAATGAATATTGTCACGTCAATCACAACCTACACAATAATAAGCAACACATATATGTCGTAAACATGAATTCATTTAATTCAAAAAGGTAAGTGTACGATTGAAAAAGGCTTTCAAAATAGGCCTTCAAAATAGGTCTCCTTAATAAGAAAACATTTAATTAACAAACTGAAACAATGATCTCAAATAAGCCTACAAAGATAATCCTCTAACTTTTGAATTAAACTACATTTTCGATCTCAAATGTTAATGGCCCATGTTTCATAAGACAATAACGAGGTTGCTCAAAACAGCTTCGGCTTAAAGCTGAACCATTGACAGAGTATCCGCGATTCTCTCAATTGTCGCCCTAACGAAGATACTAGGGAATCTACGACAACCACATAACAATACAAGCCTGAGATGATGCGTATATCGCACCAATACCTTCTCGATTAAATTATTCTGGCATGAATCAAGATTCTCCAATGATTCGAGAACAAGACGATCACAATCGACATAAATGCATAGGTAAGAAAAGGGAAGTGGATCTTCAAAAGTTTAAGGGAGGTAAAACAGGAATGTAGAAACGCAGGTCTGAGGCAAGTAAATATATACACCAAATTCATTCAAATAAAAAAGACAAGTCGAGTAAGATCTTACAAGACGAGTTCCTGAGAATGTGGAGGACCCCGACGTTTATGCACCTGGGAGATTAAGTTCTACAACTATCCATTAACAGTATGACTTCTTCGATTATAAGAGATACAAGAATGAAAATATAAAGAAAGCATAAAAGGAAAGACCATGCTTATGCTCGACACACAAAAGGTCTTACAAACTCTAACAACTCATGCACCTATTTTCACCTCACTCTCCACTTCGATAATCTGCTCTCGCGGGGACATATGGTGGACCGTTTCATGAGCTCCTCAATTGCTCCAGCGCACAGAGGGAATCTAAAGGCTGAATTTCTATATGAAATCACAAATTTTTATACATAAAAGAACAATTAACCATACAAGCTCACTAATAATAACTTCTGAATTAAAATAAGCAGAACCATATCACTACGAGTTATCGACATTGCGGACCTAAGCATACATTCCCACAGGATTTGGGTATACACTGAAAGGCAAATCAAAGCTCTAGTCGGGACGAACAAGCGACTACCTGATAGGCATTGACCTCAATGACTCTACTCTTACCATCCATAATTTATTGGGGTTTAACACAATCCAACTCGCATAGTAGTAGGCCTAATTTGATTGGATCAAGGAACAAGACTGGAAGACCCTCATTCGGACCATGAGCACATAATCATACGACTCAAGATCGACAAGTACACAACTATATGACTTACATGACAGAGAACTCAAGCTTAATGACAACTGAATTCACAAACATAAAAAATAGTTCAACGCGCTTTAGTGGCATACACAACAGGAAGCTTGCCTCAGCCTTAATATGTATAACCTTAATTAAATGACAACCATAGCCCGCCTTGACCTATGGCGTGACAAAGCAGTCGCTTTCTGACACCTACTGCTGAGATCACCTTAAAACGGAAGGTCATCCTGGTGACGAATGTCATTCCAAAGGAATACTCAGGTAAATTTTATTATAAACCACAAATGGCGACCCAAATTTTTGATAACATATGCGTCCTCTTAATACTTTGGTTGCAAGGATTATGTTCCTTCACCAAACGTACGAAACCAAAGTCTACTTTAGCATAAGGTTCAAGCCAATTAAGGATTTTTATAAAAGGTTCTTGAGGAGACACCTACCGAACATACATTTATACAATAGCAAGGTTCGACTATCAAAAACTACTGAACACTTACGAATTAATATAAAACTTTCTAATGCCAACGTAGCGATGTATTCACTCAAAACGATGATCAAGACACTTTGTTTCTTATACTCAATCACACGCCGATTTATCATACAACAACTCAATCGAGTAAGCAGGTTTGAAAATTTAAAATATCATGTCATGAAAAATATTACCGCCGATATATCGTAACCTCGACGACTATGGTAATAGCACGGACCCCTTGAAAATTTCTCAACCATCTCTTTTTCAGATTTAAAAACGACAAGAAGAACCAAGTTCTAAACTCTTCGCTTTTGAGACAGAGCGACAAATAAAAACATATGTATTTGTAATCAGTTAAGGGAAAAAAAGCCAAGGATATCAAAAGTAATATTTACGAAATAATAAATCTCTATATTTTTCACCATCAACATATATCTTATATAATTTAACTACAAAAAAAGATAATATACATGGAGACATGTCTAATAAATGCGTTGAACGTTTGGGCCAGACATGATCTATGTTTAAGGACCTCTAAAATTGCAGTTGTTTTTCGAAAGACACTAAAGTTAAAGTAATAAATAAGTGTGATAGACTTGAACGATCGTACACTACCAAAATAAAAACCTAAACACACATTTCATGTGACTTGGGAGAGGGGTGACATGAAAACCAAGGTGACAATTAGCAATTCTACAATTAATTAAAATAACCCAAAAATATATGTGGCAATCCAATGGAAACCGAAATACCAAACAAACAACCGAGTGTCCCTAAACAAAACATATACATTAATATTGGTACAAAAAAATTTAATTGTAATATTATCCTTAATCGCGACCAGTACGAAACAAAATTCAAAGAACGAACAAACTCACCCGTATAATTAAAACATAGAAGGTTACAAACGTTAATATTTACTTATATATCCCCTTGCAAAACGCAATTCAAACAAAACTCAAGTCCAAACGAAGGACAAATACGTTACAATATCATGAAAAGAAATACTGAAAACAAGGTCAAACACTCGAATTTGCAGTCAACGTCGTTAATGCTAAATAAATATGTGTCACAAGAATACAGTCAATAAAAAAAAACAATTAGGTATTAAACATTTGAACACACAAACCCTACCCACAAAAGTTATAAATAGTGAGTTTTAAGATAAGTCTATGTTTATATTAGGATAATGATATTTTGCTATATATTAGGAATTGATAATCATGCTTTCTAGTCGGTTTATTCGTTCTTGTTCGTGTATATATACATAGCTCTTTGATCAATAATACACACACAAATTCTCATAACTATTCTTTCATGGTATTAGAGCATGTATTTCATAGCTGATTTTTTTATCCAATTGTAGTTCTACGCTTTTTTCTTCTTTAAAATTTGATTGTTCATTATCATTAACAATGATGGAGAAATTGTCTACTTCTAATCCTTCTACCGAAGAGATTATCTCAACAGATTTTTCTCCTTATCAGTTTCATCCTTTTGATAATCCATGTCATCTCATTACTCATGTTCTTCTCAGTGATGAAAATTATTCAGAATGGTCTAATGAGTTATGGAATTCTTTTCAAGCAAAGCAAAAAATAGGCCTTATTGATGGAACCATCAAGAAACTTGAAGCTAATCCTAACCTTGTTTGATGGATTTCATAAACTCCAAGATTATGGGATGGTTTCGAACTTTAATCGATTTGAAACTACAATCAACAGTCACGTTTGGACTAGAAGCCCATCTTCTTTGGGAAAATATGAAATTATGGTTCTTAGTGAAAAACGAAGCTCAGTTCACCAACTACAAGATGATATCACCAATTTTCTACAAGACGGGAAATCTGTTTTTGATTTCTACAGTCAACTTACTAAGCTATGGGAAGAATTTAATAATCTCAAGACTTCTCGAGCTTGTACTTATGCTTCTATTGCGGATATTGAAATGGAAAGAGAGGATGTTCGGGTTCACAAATTTCTGTTTGGACTTGATGATTCAAGGTTTTCATCTATTCGCTCTCGGATCATCGATGATGATCCTTTACCTAATCTCAATATTGTCCACTCTCGGGTTATTTGAGAAGAACAAAATCTTCTCAACATTCGGTCTAAAGAAGTTAAACCCGAAGCCATTGGTTTCTCAGTATAAACAAAGGTTCCAAAACAATCTCCTGCAAGAGTTACTGCAATTACCAATACACGAAGTCGTGATCCCTCTCATTCTTGCACAGATTGTGGCCGCAAAGGACACATTATTTCAAAGTGTTTATCGGTTCATGGCTTCTTGGACTGGTACAAAGACCAACAACGTCAGACTTCAACATCTACCAGGAATTTTTCAGGTTCTAATAATAACAAAGGAAGAGGTGGACTTGATTAAGCCAATGCCACTCGTTATCTTTATGATGTTGCTCCAAGCTCAGAACATATTGTGTCATTGATCTCTCTTCTTCAGAATCAGCAGTCAAATCTTCTTACTACATAACGACTTCCAGGTTAAGCAGTACTTACTAATGTTCGTGATTCTCGATACTGGGGAATCATACCACATGACGGGTGATCTCTCATTGTTACACGATGTCATTGACATCTCGTCTTCTCCCGTGATATCTCGTGATGGCCATAAATCTCATGCTACGAAGCACGACTTGTTAAAGCCCAACAAAAAATACTCTCTTCATTTTGTTCTTTATGTTCCAAACTTTATTTGCACTAAATTTTTGTCTCCCAATTGTTAAAACATATTGGATGTATAACGATTTTTACTTATACAATGTGTGTCTTGCAGAACCATTTTACAAGGATCATGATTGGAGCAGGTGAAGAGAGAGGGTATGTATTATTTCACGGGTGTTACGGTTGCTAAAGTTCATGGAGTTGCTAGTGGAAAGATTTTTTTCCTTCGGTTCTATGGCATAGGCATCTTGGTCACCCTTCTTACAAGGTTCTTTCTACATTGTCGGTTTTGGATACATTTAAAGTTGATAGTGATTCTAGTTAGAGTGACATTTATTTTCGTGCGAAACAAACTCGCAAGGTTTTTCTGAAAGCTCTAATAAAGCTGAGGCACCTTTTGATTTAATTCATTGTGATGTTTGGAGCTCCTATCGCACACCTTCATCATGTGGTGTTGTTTATTTTCTTATAGTTGTCGATGATTTTCCATAGCTCACGAAATTAGAAGTATCAAGTTTACTGCAAAAACTTTGTGCCATGAGTGCTCGAAAATTTGACAGACAAGTGAAAACAGTTCAGAGCAGTAACGATTTGGAATTTATCGCCCTTACTACATACTTCAGACAATACATAATAGAATAGAAGACATCTTGTGTAGACAAGCCACAACAAAATGGTCGTGCCGAATGCAAGCATCACCGTATTTTAAATGTGGCCCGGACGTGTCTTTTTCATGCTCTGGTGCCGATTATGTTTTGGGTAAACAACCTTAGTTGGATGAAGAAGATTTGAGTGAGTATACTTCGATAGAAGTGGAAAACTGTTGCACTTACATGACATGTCGCTATCGAAATTCACCAAGATGCATGCACCGTGACTGAATATCTTGAAAGATCTTAAAAACATGTCGCAGACATGGGAGCTATAGTACAACACTATTGCAGAGAAAAAGACCAATGACACATTATTCAACACCCTTAACAAAGAGCATAAAATCGCATATGAAGCTGGTATAGACTCTGTCAACAACAAGCTCATGAAAGCTCTTCTTCCTTTACTGGCTAGACAAAACTGGAAAAACATATGTCTACCGCACAATCATCTCAAAGTTATGATCAATGACTGCGTCGTGCTTCGCGTAGCTTCTTCAGGTCTACCAGCCTTATTCCTCCCAGTAGGCCGCACACCCCAATCCAGGTTTGAAATACCCTTCAATCTCACTGATGACTCTGTGTGTGAAATAAAAAGAGGAACAATGTTTTCACAACTGTTGGCAAAGACAAAACTCAATATTTAGGACGAAGCCCCTATGGAACACAAAACACCTTCGAGGCTCTTGACAAAATTCTCAGATTCATACTCTCAGAATTAGATATATCAGCAAATGATAAAACATTCAGAGGTAAAATCGTCCTAGTTAGAGGTGACTTCTGTCAAATTTTACCGGTCATACCACAAGGAACAAAAGTTAATACAATGCTGGCATCTATTAGTCAATCATATTTGTGGGGTGAATGTCAACTACTAATACTAGACAAGAATATGAGGCTACATCAATCAGAAACAATATTTCGCCTCATTCTTACTTAGTGTTGGAGGCGGTACCTCCGCAGTAAGCGATACATCACCTATAATGAACGAACGGGATGGGAAAATAATATATGTTTCGCAAAACTTCTTCATGGACAACAGCGGGAAACCATTCAAAAAAATAGTGGTTGCATCACTCTCATCAAACAGCTCTTCATAAGCCAACGCCCAACTATTCACGGAGCATGCTATATTGACTCCCATGAATGAAACAGTTGACAAGATTAACGATTACATGTTTACTCAAATTGTCAGGGAACTAAAAGAATATCTAAGCGTTGACAGTTATGAGAAATTCGAAACAGTTGGTCCAGATTATGGTGCAATGTACCCTACTGAGTATTTGAACTTGCTAAAGTTCCCCAGACTCCAAAATATAAGCTCAAGCTCAAAATAGGTGTGCCTATTATGCTCCTAAGGAACATAAACCAAAGAGAATGACTATGTAACGGGACAAGACTAATTATCACACAACTGGGCAAGAGGGTAATTGAGGTCAAATAATCACAGGGACATGTCAGCTAGAAGGTCGTAATACCAAGGAT
The DNA here is from genome assembly GCA_900406275.1 of Anastatica hierochuntica. Classification (NCBI taxonomy): domain Eukaryota; kingdom Viridiplantae; phylum Streptophyta; class Magnoliopsida; order Brassicales; family Brassicaceae; genus Anastatica; species Anastatica hierochuntica. The sequence continues at coordinate 12,753 of OVAN01001780.1, forward strand.
TATTCTTTCACCAACAAAAAAAATCACTCATGCAAGCTATTAGAAGTTAATTCCCAATCAGGGGTTGCTACGCGATGACTATAAACAAACGCCAAGGACAAAGTTTAAAACAAGTACTCATATACTTGCACATGCATCCTTCAGTCATGGTCAATTTTATGTTGCGCTTCCAAGATTCACAACCCCGCAAGGACTACGCATTCTACAAGGAGACGAAGAACCATAAGAGAGCGTCAAGAATAACTTCTACAAAAAAAATTTATTACGAACTACCGAGAAGATCAGGTGCACAGTCGTCCTACATCCATCAAAATAAACTAGAGGAATAAAACTAAACAATATAACTTACGCTTCAGGTTACATTTGAGAAAAGGATTGATTGTCACTTCATAACGCGAAGTGAAAAATATTGAATACACTATTGGATGGAAAGACATATAAACGAATATGTTCTATATCTAAAACTAAAGAAACAATAGCTACCATTTGCATATTACCAAAGGTCACTACAACGTTGAGAGCGACATCCTTACTACATGGAAAAATACATGAAACCTTTGCGGAAGGAAGATATGACATATGAGCACCAATAAGTATCCCCACACTATGAGAGGATGTTTTGTTGGAAAACTTTGCATCCATAAGGTTAGCTCTGAAAGTGCTATGCCTATTGAACATCTTTTAATTTTTTAAAATTTAACATTTTGCTACAATATTCATATTCGTATTAGTTAACTTTTAAACATTACACTCTCTGAATATAAACAAAAATTAAAAATCCAACAAAAAATAAACAGCAAAAACAAACAACACCTTAATATTAAGAAGTCCTAAAAATCACGAACACAAATCCGCACTTAGCACTCCTAGTTGTACATGAAATCTGGACGTAAATCTTGTATAGAATATCAAACTATCAACTTCATAAAGATTATTCATGCTACACAAATTAGATCAGATTAAAAAAAATTACTATCGATATTCGTATAATTATCGACAATTACAAATCCATCAACATTTTTTTGTGAACAAAAAAATATTTCAAATCCATCAACATTTATAAATCCATCAACATTCAAATTTTAAAATTCAAAACCAAAATAAAAAAATAAAGATTTATGTATTCTAAGACATTTTGTACATACTATTATCTCTAATTTATATCTAACTAGGATCGTAACTGTGCATTCGCGCGGGCATTTAGTTATAGTATTATATGGTGGATTCAAAAATGTATTGGGTGTTAATATAAAACTCTTTAGGATCACCAGTTGAAGAGGCAATATCGATCCCTCACATGTTAATTTTTTATTGTTCCTTCTTATACACACTGCAGTTGTGTTGTCAAGGTAATATGTTACTATGAATTGAATGTTAGTTTTCTCATTGGCATTATATATTAAAATTAGAATTCTTTGGTCGTGTCTACGTTTGGCTGATAAAATTGTTCACCCTGTTTTCCAGGTATTACTACATTCATCGAAAGATCATAATTGATTAATTGCTCTTTGATGTGCTCACGGCTACATATTTTGTGATTTTTGAAATATTTGAATTAACAATTAAAGAAGCACCTTTCTTTGTGATCTTATTTGTATATATTAAGTTTTCATGTAATAATTTATTAGCAAAGCTGAAAATTATTATATGGGATGACACTTACAATATCAGCTTATTAATGATTATATCATTTCTTAAGTAGTTTATTAATGAATATATCACTTCTTCAACTTTGAAATAATATTTTTATGTACATCACTTCTAAAAGATAAAAATTTAAGTGTTTAGAGTACAACATAATAATTTTGTTCTTTAAAAAAAAATTTGCTTTCACAATAAGAAGCAACATATATAAATGTAAAAAAGCTATGAACTATTTTAACCGAAAAAGTTACAATAATTTAATGATAAGAACAAAATACTAATTTAAAGATCGTCAACATACAGTTCAGGTTGGAGGAAGATCATTAACATCATATTAACACATGTGGTATTATGTAGGGAAAAAACGATTTTTGTTATCATCGTCAGTCGTAACATTTTCTACCTTTTTATGCTAATACGTGACATCAACAGTCCTCAGTTTTCTGTCCGCCTAATTAAGTCTGCAAAAAACATTATGAGTCTAAGTTACCGCCAAAATTTCTAACTGAAATACTATGGTTGTCATATAACTGTTACAACGAAATATTGAATCTATGCAAAACAAGCAAAAAATTGTAATAATTATTAAATACTTAGATGATTTCAATTGTAAAATCTACCCAAATTTAATAATCTAACTCCGATTTAATTATGCCCTAACATTTATTGTTTAGGAGAAAAAAACATTCTAACATGATCCATGCTTGAATAAATGTGCAAATACAATTGCTTTTCTCCTCCATTTAACATTTAAAACCTTATAATTCCTTTGACTGCCTAAAGAATCAAAATCCTTCACTTTATATCGGCACTCTTTTGTTCAAGGGGTGTTTCTCTTCTTTCTTATTTTCACCACACAAAAACTCAACCACTCTTGTTGGTTGTTTGAACACATCTTTTCACAAATAACTGTCAATTGATACACAGTTGTATATATAGCAACATTACACACAAAAAAAAAGAGAAGTGAGTTTCGTCAATGACTTGCCACCATGTACCTTGTATGGAGGAGATACCGTGAAAACTAATATGCTACACGGAAAAAGGAAAACATAATGGCCATTGGTCAACATAAAAAGATAGAAGAAAAATCAGTTACTATTGAGTAATCAAAATTTTTTCACAACCAAATAATTTACCTACACCCAATCGGCTTTTGTCTGCCCAAATCTTTAAACTTCAAAGTGTAAACTCCGGCCATGAAACTATACGAAGACTTGTCATTTCTATAAAATAAAATTTGCCCCGTAAAACTCAAATTATTATTTATAGAGGTGAGTGACTATTGTAAACAGAGAAGGCACGATGGTTAAACAAAGTTGTGACGATTATTAGCATCCTTTAATTTGGGAGACGTGAGTAAATGGAGACACAACCTCCAAACACAACCACACACCATACCGTTCAGTTTTTTTTTCCTACAAAAAAAAGTGACACGTGTCGAAAAGGCAGAAGATGAAACCCATCTTTTATGAAATATATATAAAGCTACATGTACACCGTTTGAAAACGGTAAACAATTTTGTTCTAATTGTCTTGAGGACCACGCGGAGGGATTTGCGTAAGAAAAACCAGTTTTGTTATGGTTAAACCGGCAATTTTGTACGATTCAAGTTGTAATCGAAATTAGTTTTTCTGTTTGATCTGGTCTTTTATAATGAAAATATATTATTAATTTTTAAAAATTAATAATAATAATAATTTATGTACTAGTCACTTTTTACACCTTAATAGGTGCTTAGTTTGGTCAGAGAACATTACAATTCCCTAAAAAAATATCAAAACCTGATTCACAAGAAAACCCCAAAAGAGAAAGAGAATCCATTGTGACTTCATGAACCAACTCTCTGACCCATCTTCTCTGCACATTTATCTAATCTTCCTCTCTCTCTCGATACTATAAAACCATTTTCTCATTTCTATACGAATTCGTATAAGCAAACTTCATCATCATCATCATCAACATTCAATAGAGAGAAAGATAGAGAAAAAATGTCGGATTGGGGACCGATTCTAGTGACGGTGATACTCTTCGTGATGCTCACACCAGGTCTTCTGTTTCAGTTGCCTGGACGACAAAGATACGTTGAGTTTGGTAATTTTCAGACAAGTGCTGTCTCTGTTATCGTCCATTCTCTTCTCTATTTTTCACTTGTCTGTGTCTTCCTCCTTGCACTCAAGATTCACATCTACATTGGCTAATATTTTAAACCTTTTTTATCGTTATGTTTCGATATGTATTTCTCCAAATTTTCGTTAACCTTTAAATCATTTATCAAGATTTCATAATTCCAATGTAATGTCATGGTCCGATTCTTTATATCGGACCCTTTTGTTATAATTATGTTTTACTTTTCATTGTTCTTTTTGTAAACGCAAAGTTTCGTATTTTAAGTTTTAAATAATCATATGTCATTTTAGACTACTTTGAATTGTATTAAACTTGATTCTTTACTTTCTAAAGAGGAAATATCAAAAATATGGACAATGCATCGTCGTAATAGACCATAGAGGTTCAAGGTTTACAACGCATCATCACAATACGATGAACTTTGATCACTTACGATTAAGTGTAGAGAGAATCTATAAGGAAGATCAAAATGTTTTGGTGAAGCAGTCATCCAAAGCCTCTTCATCTTCTTTGTTGTAATTATTTATCTTCATCCTCAACTTATTCCTCTTCGGACATCATGTTCCTTTCGTTGCAACACTCTCCAAAAATAAGTCAACTTCAACACTCTCCTAGTGGGAATTAGGGGTGGGCAAATTTTCCAATTGATAATCAAATCGTCCCGAATCAAACCAAATTCTACGCACCCAACCCGAATCAAACTGGAATGGAATAAAAACTTCAAAATCGAATTAACTGAACTCGAACCAATTTGAATCGAATTTTAAGTGGTTATCTGAAATATATTGCAAACTTAAGATTTTATTAGATATATAGGAAAATATTAGGTGATTCGTCCCCGCCGTGCGCGGACTATAAATATATTTAGATATTTAATATAATAATTAGCTTCTATAATTTTGTATGTTATTTAAATATGAATTTAGATAGATTGATGTGTTAGTAAATCTTGATAATTATAAACTATTGGTTTGTGCATTTTGTTAGATAGTATTTAATGTATTTTATTTATATATGTATATTTTATTTCTAAAACAAACTTGTATAGGAATGAATTTGTTCACTTTATTTTTTAGCAAAAGTGTATATAAAAAGTTGTCATATTTTCAAATGAGTTCAAAAGTTATATGATTATATAAAATCTGATGCATATATTATTTAAGTATATATTGCATTCCAATATATTTATACATTTTTTGTCAACATATATTATTTCAATATATTTATACATTTTATGTGATCTGAAATTGTTTCTCAAAATATTATTAGTTAAAAGAATTATAATATTTTAACAAAAAAATATCTAATAACAACATGTTTATATCATCTTTTACTGACACGTCATATTTTTCAAGAGACATGTCATCTTTTAAAGTAGACATGTCATCATTTTTTTGTAAAAATGAATGTGGTGCTGACAAATCAGCTTTTTTAACTAAAGTGACTTCTCAAATAATAGTAAGAGGATATTAAAATGTACTAAAATATCAACAATATTACTTAAATTAATTAAATAGTTTGTGTTTTTTGGTAGATTTGGTTCAAAGTTTGAATCCTAACCAAAGTTTTTTTTAAGCAAAATCTAATTTTTCCCGTATGGAATCTAATTTTAAAATCCGAATAAGTGAAACTCGAATAATCTAAACCGAAACGGAACTGATATACCATTATCCTAAATGAAACCTATTTTTGTAAACCAAATAAACCGAAAACAGATTTACCCAAACCGAATTAAGCAAATAAACCAAATGTCCACACCCTTTTGGAACAATCACATAAAATGTACACAAAAATGGAGTAAGAACACAATGAGGAAATCAACATAAAACATAAGAAGAAAAACACAATTAAAACAACTCAGCTTCCTGACATTTAAAGAAATACACTTTCAGCTGATGAAAGCATTTAAAGAAGAAGCAAAGAACATATGATAACTAAGGAGATGTTTCTTGGTTTCAAGTTATGGCGCCAAAAACATCACGGGCCTACCTTGCTGACGTGGCAATCTTATTAGCCGTTCATTTTTTTTTCAAAGTTCGATTGGTTAGGAATCTAAAATTCGGTTTAAGAAACCCTAAATCGATTAAGAAACCAAACTTAACCGGTTATCCATCGCTCTAAACGACAATCACTTATTAACTGCACCAAACCACCGACAAGAGTTTCAACCTAATTAACTATATATAGAAAAGTTTCTTAATATACCAAACAAATCAAATGTGTCAATACACAAATATATTAAAATTCACATTGTTCTAAACAGATACATTAAATTTTCAAACAATATAATATTCTGTATCAGGCAAAAAAAATAAATAGATTGACATTTCAGAAAGGAGAATTCGTACATTAATTTTTTTGATATTTTGTCAAACTATATTATGAAATTAAAGTGAACAAAAGAAAAGTTCTACTATTGAGATGTTTGATCAACACTTAACTTTGAGCTGTTCGATATATTTTAGTTTCTGATATTAAAAGTAGTCTTAATCAAAATTTCTGAAAATAGGTTTAAACCAACATATTAAATTCCATTTATTTTGTAAACAAAATAGAATGTTAAATTATGTAATGACATAGTACCGATACTAAATGAATGGTGGTACATGTTGAAAATGTGATTTTCACCTTAAATTTGATATTAGTTTGCAACCACACATTAATTAAATTATCACTCCATGGTTGGTAATCCAACTAAAAGGTTTAGTGTCTACGAATACTAATTCTTAAAATAAAATTTGAGCACTTCGAGCCAAAAAATCTGCATCTAAGTTCTTCGTGCGCGAGATAGCAAATAAAGAAAAATCTGGGAAGTGATCATGTAACCTTCAGAAGTCTTGAGTGAGTGTGAGAAAAGCTATTCAGTCTTCCGATTTTTGAGTGATTGTGCTAAGCTCTATAAAGTATGTCTCAAAATGTTGGCAGTTTATCCCTTTGTGTCGAATCTCTAGAGTCGCCCAAAATAATGTCTCCATCTCTGAATGCAAGGGTGATCAGTACTACTAAATGATTTTGAATATCCAATTTTTTAAAACCGTTTATAATTAAATGACTTGAAAATGTGGCTTGTTTTGCTGTTTTTGGCGGTAAATCAAATACAGAAAGTTGAGTCAATAGATATTTTAAAACTTTGGCTTCGGGTATTCGGTCGGGTTCAATCCAGATTCATTCAGATTTCGAGTTTCAAATGCATATAGTTAAATTCTGTTTAAGTATTTTAAAAATTCTGGTTAGGTTTGATTCATGTTTAATCGGGTTTAGGTCGGTTTTTAATAATTTATGTAAAACTCATGTGTAATAGAAATAAATTAGGGTACAAAATTTTTTGGTTCGAGTTCTGAATCTATGGGTACTTTCTAGTTTTTTGGATTTATTGGGTTTTCAGGATTTTAGATTCAGTTCAGGTTTTCAGATTTCTAGATTTCGAAAATCGGTTTGAAGTTTTTTGAATTTTCGAATACCCGTTCAGATCCAAACCAAGTTTCAGAAATACCCAACATTCAAATGCCGCTCATGATCCATTCAAAGATTTTATAAATCAATTTGAGTTTGCATTCAGATATTTTCAGTCGGATTAGGATATTAGGATGGTTATTTTGTCAGGTCCTAATTTTTACTTTTTTTTTTAACTGCAAATGTTTTTTATTTATTAGACATAATATCATTCGTTACACAAGCTATTAAAAAGTCTGGACAATAAGAAAACAAAGACCAAGACAGAGGGTCTTGTATAGCTTGTTTGGTTAATGTATCAGCACATGTGTTAGCCATGCGGGGAGCAAAAGAGAATTGCAGCTCATCAAAGAGGCATGACCAATCCTTAACCATAGTCGTGTAGTGTGTCAGGACTAGGTTATGTTGCGCAGTCATGAGATTGTTGTAGACTCGAATGTTATCACCATTAAAGTCCACCTTCCGGTAACCGAACCCCCTAAGATGACTGGATTGCCCATAGTAGGGCGGTGTACTCCGCTTCTTCGACCGAGTAACGACCTTGGTACTTCCCCATTCCACAGTGGAGCACAGTGCCATTCACATCACGTATGATCCATCGTAATGTTGAAAATGTGTCTCCGACTCTTTAATTTGTACAAAAAGAAGGAATTTTGGAAAATTGTTTTTGAATTTGAATAAAAAGAGTAAGTAAAATAAAATAATAATAAAGCAGCTCTCTCTCTCTCTCTGTCTGATTCACATCTCTCTTCTTCTTCTCTTTCACTTCGCCATTAGAAGAAAGGGAAAAGAAAAAACACTTTGAAATTATCTAAAACTCATCCAACAACTCCTTGTTACCGTCTTCTTCGTTAAGGGAACAGCGACGTTTACTCCACGATACTCTTTCTTCAACCTACATTCATATTTTTCCAATTCAGTTTCAACCTCATTATTGGATTTGTAGTTGAGATTTGCGTTCTGGGTTTCGTTGAAGACGAAGTTCAGAATCTACTGGTATGCTATAATTTCTCTCATCTCTGTTGAATCTGTTGATTGTTTCGACTGATCATCTATTTCAGATTTCAGATTGCGATTTGCGGTGGGTCAGCCGTCGTCGAAAAGCGGAGATCTTAAAGGTGATCTGAATGTTCGCCGACGTTAGGGTTTCGTTTCCGCCATGAACACCAAGCGTGCTTACAAGCTCCGTATCCTTCTCCCTTTTGTTTATACCTAAATTTTCTCTTGATTTCATGGATTCTTTCACTAGTGCCGTGCTTGATCTGTTGCTTTCAGCTCTGGTTCACGAGATCTCTATGCATTTGTTAGCTTTGCGTTTGGTGAAAGTAATTATGACTTTTCGTGTAGCTGCTTGCTTCTAAAATTAAGACTCGTAGTATGTTTCTTCTTTGTCTACGAGCCTCATCTGAGAGTATTTACTTAGCCTTAACTTGTGTGATACAATTTGGTATTCAAAAAAGAGGAATTTGTGGCACATTCTGCTGCTGTGAATTGTCTTAAGATCGGGAGGAAGTCCTCGAGGAAGCTCGTAACAGGCGGGGAAGATCACAAGGTCAATCTATGGGCTATCGGTAAGCCCAATGCCATTCAGGTCAGTAGTTCTCACTTCTCTCTCTCCATTGCTTCTACTTAGGAGAATGCCTCTCGGTAGATCATGAGTTAGATTTAGGGGAACATCGACACACTAAGAAACAATGTAGTATATCTGCATGGAAGATTTTCTGTCTGAGTGTATACTTGTGGGTGTTTGTGGTCAGAGCTTGTATGGACACTCGAGCGGAATTGATTCAGTAACGTTTGATGCTTCAGAAGGCTTAGTAGCAGCAGGAGCTGCTAGCGGTACGATCAAACTTTGGGATCTAGAGGAGGCAAAAGGTAAGTTCAGTAGATCTTCTCATTTTTCTGTTAGTCAGCCACATCGGATTTATACATTTTCTGAAGATTTAATTTTGGTTGCATCTATGAGTAGTTGTCAGGACTCTCACTGGTCACAGGTCAAACTGTATATCCGTGAATTTTCACCCTTTTGGTGAGTTTTTCGCCTCTGGTTCTCTGGACACAAATCTTAAGATTTGGGATATAAGAAAGAAGGGCTGCATCCATACTTACAAGGGTCACACTCGAGGGGTCAATGTTCTCAGATTCACGCCAGATGGTCGTTGGGTTGTATCAGGAGGAGAAGACAATATTGTGAAGGTTTGTAGCTGCCTTCCTTCCACTGGTTGTTTTTCCTTTCTTATTAAGTATAGACGAGGAGTCGAGGACGTCAGAGGAGTCAACTTGATAGAATTCAATTCATAGTGTCTGAGGATATTTTGAAGAGAAATGCTACATTTATGTTAATAGACATAAGCTTGCGTTGAGAGATGGTAGTCCTTTGTGAACGGTATCGTTGTTTTAATTGTCTTGCTTAAGTATTATGGACAAATATTTCAGAGTTTGGCTCTTCATGAGTGGAAGACAACATGCTATTATTTAATATTACCTCTCTACGGCTGACCTATTACCCTAGGGGAAACATCTGCTTAGAGGTGAAAATATTCACATACAACCTGATCAACTTGGATACTTTAGATCATCAAGCTTTCCTATCTCTGTGTAGATTATTGCTTTGTTTCGTCTCACAATTTGTAATATTTACTGTACTCGTTAGCTTGGAGAGAAAAGTTTCTGCAATTTCTCTCTTAACATTTGATTTGATTTGTGGGTTGGCTTCATCAGGTGTGGGACTTGACGGCTGGAAAGCTGTTGCATGAGTTTAAGAGTCATGAAGGCAAAATTCAGAGTCTAGATTTTCATCCCCATGAGTTTCTGCTGGCAACAGGTCTGTATCACACCTTCTAGGGGAACTTTGTAACATTGTAGCTCTCAGATTTTCTGATGACCTGGATTTACCACAGTGACATGAACGCTAATTTATTTTAAAATATGGTAGTGAGCACAGTTGCATGGTGTAATCAACCCTGGCATATTTAGATAGCTGTTTGCTTTTGTTTCCCCTGGGCGTCTCTCATTTGCCGGAAAAGGATGTCAGTAGTGTCTATTTCTGTTTACAGCATCGCATTCCTTAACATTCATGTGAGTCCTGTCTTTTTTTTTTGCATGTGGTAATAGGTTCAGCTGATAAGACTGTAAAATTCTGGGACCTTGAAACATTCGAGCTTATTGGTTCTGGTGGAACTGAGGTATCATCTGTTGCCTGTATTCTTCTAGTTTTGTGCTGAGTCGATTACTGGTATTAAATCTTTCATTTCAACTTTCTACTATGTTCATTTTTTAGACTACTGGGGTCCGTTGCCTGACCTTTAATCCAGACGGAAAGAGTGTGCTTTGTGGATTGCATGAAAGTCTCAAGGTAAGTTCATAGGAATGTGTCAGTTAGAAATATACCAATTTAACAAATCCCTCTGCGGAGGATTTACAACTCCAGTGTTACTCATATGCAGTTTAATATACATGTTTGCTGCCCTTTTTCACTACCTTCCATGCAAACTGTAGATTTTCTCATGGGAGCCAATAAGATGTCATGATGGAGTAGATGTTGGCTGGTCGAACTTGTCGGATATGAATGTTCACGAGGGAAAGCTTCTTGGTTGCTCATACAATCAAAATTGTGTAGGCGTGTGGGTTGTTGACCTCTCGGTATTTCTCTCTCCCCCCTACATGCTTGTTATGGTTGGCCTGTTACTTATTTTTTATCTCTAAGCCCTTCATTAATTTTCTAATGACATTCTCAGCGCACTGAGCCTACAAGCGGAAACTCCAATAAGTCAAATTTTCATCCAGAGAAAACATCTGGCTCAGGCAGAGATCCAGCAGTTCTGAACGATAACTGCTCAAAAGTTATTTCCGGAAAGTTGCCTGGGTCCCAGAAAGTGGATCATTTATTAAAGGAAACAAAGTCTCTTGGAAGATTATCAGTTTCTCAAAACTTGGATCCTTTGCCAAAAGAAATAAAGTCTACTGGAAGGTCATCAGTACCTCAAAATTCAGATCATTTGGTAAAGGAACCAACACCTCTCGGAAGGTCGTCAGTTACTCCAAGCTCAGATGCAGTGAAAGAGTCGAGAACCTTGTCATGTATGTTCACCTCTGTTCTTTTTTTTCCCTTTCTCTTTACATGTTTGCATGGTATCACTGCGTATTAAATGATATCGCTTTTTCTTGGTTTGTCTGCCGTTTGTTGAAGCCACAGGAAATATATCAGACTCTCCTCATAGAGTCACAATAACCAGTGGTCCAAAAATTGCTTCTAGTGTTCCTACAGTTGTCCCTACTTCTGCAGCCTCAAAGAGGAATTTTGCTAAACCTAACTCAAAGGCAAATCATCTGGTAGTCAATAAAGGGGAGTTTTCCCCAGTAATTGTCCCCAGAACGGACCCAATAATTGAGCAGACAGCTGAACCCAGAGCAGAACTTGACATTATTGGAAGAACTATGCCATATTCACTGCAATCAAAGGCGGCTGATTCTCGGAGGTTGTCAAGCAGCAGAAATGAGCCAGATCTACCAACTGGTTCGCTTCTTGAAAGGTCTCAGTCTCAGCCTATAGAACCAAGCAATTTACAAGATGGAAATACGTATCCGAGTGAAGAAGGTAGCACATGGGATGCAGGTGAGAGAAAATATAAAAATAACAGACACAGAGGATTTGGAAGGTTTAATTCAAGATCACTGGTGAGATCACCTCCAAGAAATCACGACGAAAACTGTATGTCTAAGCGTCTTTCCAGTCTTTGTTTGTTTCAGAGCAAATATGAATTACATTTGATATTGTTAATTGTCTTGGAATCTGAGTTTCTGAAGACCTTAGGAACTGGTCTTTAGATATATATGTTGTTTTTTAGCACAATATGTTTCGGAAACACAACTTTTTGTTTAGTTGGTCCTTGTAAATTATACATAGCTAGTGTTGAGGTTTTCTGTATGCTGTTCTCAGTTCTAAGCTAACTGACTCTCTATTTTAGCTGATTTGATTAGCTTCAATGCAAATAGAGATCCAAGTCCTACTGAAAGTCGAAAAGGAGGTAACTATTTTCCCGGCATCCTTTTCTTTTTCCTTTTCATATGCGTATGAGTAGATTTTCATTATCTGCCTTGGCATACTAGGAAGACTGCATTCCCTCATTTTAAATAGAGAAAGAAGAGGAAGAGTTTCCAACTTTGAGGGTTCTGTTTCGAGTTCTTCTGGTGGAAATATGACTGCACCAAACATTCGCCTTTCCAATATGGTAATGTCTTCAAATTTTTGTTTTCTATTTGGGATTTCATTTTCAACATGGACTGTAAAAAACAAGAATGAGGGAGGACAAAATAACAAATAAACAGTCAGATCTCCTTTTTCTTAACTCAATATCAACTAGTCCTGCATCTTCATCATGTTAGTAGGTTTAAAATTTTGCAATTACCAGTCCCCAACTTCTCATCTAGTTATGCTCCCGCTAGCATTCTACAGAGCTAATGATGACATATTATTTCCTTTTCATACGGCTCAAGCAGAGAGGAAACCATGTACCAGTTGATCAAGGAATCACTTCCGCTTGTGAAGAAGATATAGTTGTTGACATAATTGGGCAGCATGATCAATTTCTCAGCTCTATGCAATCTCGCTTGGCCAAGTTACAGGTAACATGAAGAAAGTACAAATTATTATAATGCTTTTGGTTGTCCTAATCTAGAATGTTAGCTATACGTCTTAGTTTTCTATAAGCATTGGTAATCTCCTAAATAATTTCACTGTTGCAGGTAGTCCGTAGATTTTGGGAACGAAATGATATTAAAAACTCTATCAGTTCAATAGAGAAAATGGCTGATGATGCTGTAAGCAACTTTTGTTTGTTTCCTATCTAATTCATGTATGTAAACACTAAGTATAATAGATAAGTTGTCAAAAAAGATATTCCACTTACGCGGACTCTCTTTATTTCGTTTGGTAAAGGTTGTTGCGGATGTACTGGCTATAGTAACGGAGAGAGCTGAGATTTTGACACTAGATACTTGTACCTCTCTTCTTCCCCTTATGTCAGCTCTTCTAGGGAGCAACATGGATAGGTAAGCAATTCATTTTTAAAGAAAATAATGAAAGGTCAAACTAGCTATTTTTTCGTTTCTAAACGTTGTTTCCTTTGTTTAGACATTTGAGTGTCTGCCTAGATTTGCTGCTTAAGCTGGTAAGAATGTATGGGTCACAAATTTACTCGTCACTGTCCGCTCCATCATCTGTTGGTGTAGATATTGAGGCTGAGCAAAGGTTCGTCCGTGCTTCAATCTAATCTGCAATGTCATTTTTTGATTACAGACTTTGCAGTTACTCTTTTTTGGCAACTCAAATCTGTTTATGAATAATTATTCAGGATGGAGCGGTACAGTCGTTGCTTTGTCGAACTTGAGAAAATCAAGGCTTGCCTTCCCTCTTTAGCAAGGTGAGTTGCTTTTTCTTTTCATCGACTGGACAACGAAGAGTTTAACGGTTTTCATCTCTGTAAGCATTATCATTTTATGCCTTATATACACATACATATCTCTTTATGGCTATGTAGAAGAGGAGGATTGGTGGCCAAGACTATTAATGAACTCAACTTGATATTCCAAGAAGTTTCATCATGACGACTCCGTACTTTTCGGATGTGGATTTAGTTCAAATGCGGAGTGTGACAAAAACAAAAGCTAATTCTATCAAGCTAACCAAAAGAGTCTACGGAAGACCAACTAACACTCGAGTGCCGCGTGTGGCCACTGCTCGGGTCTAACCTTTGCTTTACGGATGCAGAATCACTGCGGTACTGTCTTGTTTCAAGTGTGTAAAGAGCCATTTCGGCTGTTGTATCCATCTAGCTTAATCTTTTCATTAACACTGTTTAGTTATATATTTAACAAAATTGTTTTCAGACGATTCAGATCTTCAAATACTTATATCCAAAGACGGGATGTGTTACTCCCTCTTCCCAATCTCCCATTCGTTTACTACCGAATACTACTTGTTCAACACCCAAGTACCTGAAATTTCATATTATGAACCAGACGTTGCCGCAACAGTTTCGACTTTCGTCGTCAAAGATTTGGAGTTACAGAACCATGCACAACGATCATAAAACACTTATAGTTACATGAATCACTTCCTGTGGGAAGATATGCATTTATCTCCTACAAAGATTACAAGAATGACATTCACCATCAAAATGTTCTTTATTCATTCCACAGTTGAATTGTCCCCGATACAGAGAAGAAGACAAGCACCTCGAAAACATCTGATATGTCATTCCTATTAGCTCAGCTTACGCATACGTAACTAAACCAGAGATACTCTAATGGTGTTGATATCAAGTGAACCCATCAAATGCAAATTCAGTTTAGTAGATGAACTATAACTAACTCTTATCTTACTATGTCAATCAATGATCAAGACACAACCTTTTGGTTTCTCCTCCAACAAAAGAGTAAACTTCATACAATATTAGCATATGGAGGGAGCCAAGAATGGGTGAAAATGTGTGATCAATGTATACAAAAAGATACATACAAAACCATTCACAACGAATTTTTTCTAAATCAAAGAGGAAGAAGAACTTTGCCTGTTTTGATTCAAATTCAAATCATGGATCAAGAAACTCGAACTCGTCTTCCTTAAGATGCGTGAAGAATTTGACAGGACCACGACCTTCGATCTCAATCACGAACTCTACTTTGAACGGAAGATTCGCTGAGATTCGTTTTCCTTTCCAAATAGCGACGTAGTCTTTAATCAAACCTTCCATTCCCATCAATTCAACCTCAGGGACTCGAACCACATGGTATACCTTCAACGGCGTCGTAACCCTAACCCTAGACCCGATCTTCGCCTTCGCTTTCTCATCTTCTTCCGCCTCCGATGATGAAAGATCAGCGTCTGCGTCCACAGAAGCCGCCGATTTCACAGAGACATCGCAGCGAATCGTCGATTTTGGAATCTTCCGCGTGATGGAGAAGGCGCATTTGCTTCGACCATAAGGACATGATAATGAGATCGGTACGAAGATAGAAGAAGAAGAGTAGATCGCTTTGGTCCCATTAACAGAACAAGCAGCTGAGAAATAGTGTTGCGATGCCGGAGGATGAGAGACGGCGGCAACAATCGCCGGTGACATCGCCGAAGAGTGAAAGTGAGAGAGTAGTTAACACACAATCATTAGCTTCCTCTCAGTTTATATATATAAGAAGATAATTAAGTTAGTTAATTACTGTAATTAATGAAAAGGGACACGTGTCAACTTTGGAAGACAGATGTGAGGCTTTGATGGATAAGAAGCTTGTGGTTTCAGAGAGAGTATTATGCCGTTACAAAGTAAATATCTTGAAAACAATTTTCAGATATTATTGCAACAAATTTTATAAAAACAATTTTAATTTTATATATTATATACAATGAATTTTTTTTTTGTAGTTACAAAATCCATATATCAAGGCCTTGTTTACTAGTTTCTAAACTAGTTTTTGATTTTTGATTCTAAAAAACTAATTGAAAACAATCAACATTTTAAAATTTTGGTATTTTTTTTAAGATTTAAAAACAATTTTTCACTTAAATCTTTCAATCATGTTTTTAGATTTTAAGTTTCTTTTAAAATAATAGATTTTTACACAAGAATCTCATTTACAAAATGTAAAACTAAAAGTTGAAAACTAAAAACCAAAAACCAAAGTTTTCAGATTGTCGTTCATTTCTAAAGAGAGCGAGGCAACTATGGTGCGTACATGGATAGCAATTACATTTTTTTAACCTTGCCGTTTTGATAAGATTGTCTATAGCAACATTAAGTTTCTAAAAGTATTAAAAATATGAATATTGAAATTAATATAGTCAACTATAGAAATTACCAAAATTAATAAAGTCAACTATAGAAAAGTGAATAAAAGATATGAGAAAGAAAGTGTAGGTGTTGTTGAGTATCTCAAGCTTCAAGACAAAGATTTAGCATAGCTTTCTTTCACCATTGTCTTCACAAAAAGCTCTCCTGCTCTGTATGATGATCTTACCTGCAGATCAAACAACCAAAGATGTTACATATACTTCAGACATTAACTGATCAAAAGTAAAGAGCTAAGCTCGCGGATTTACCAGTGGACCGCTTGCAACATAGCGAAATCCGATTGATTCTCCGTATGTTTTCCAGAATTCAAACTTCTCAGGTGTTACATATTCTTTCACAGTCAAATGCAATGGAGTTGGCTGCATTGTGGAACAAAAGAGAAAAACGGTTTTTAAAAAAGATCGTCAATGATCTTTTGTGTTGGAAATAGGAGTGGATCTGAAATGTTACCTGTAAATATTGGCCAAGTGTTAGAATGTCAACATCTATAGCTCTTAAATCAGCCATTGCTTCCTTTAACTCTTCGTCAGTTTCTCCAAGACCAAGCATTATCGATGTCTTTGTTATCATTCCAGGTTTGCTGATCTTTGCGTGTTTCAGCACCGACATGCTCTGCTCATATCTACATTCTCCACATGAGTTTCATTATTTTAAAGGACATTTTACTACAAATTGAGATGCCACAACACTATGCAAGAAGAGACAAGTTTACTTCCATTGACAGAGGACATGGAAACACTACTCACCCAGCCCTAGGATCTCTCACAAGTCGCTGGAGCCTTTTCACAGTTTCGATATTGTGAGCAAAAACATCCAATCCTGAGTGTACAAGAGTGTCGACGGCCTCCAAGTCTCCACGGAAATCAGAAGTTAAGCACTCTATCATTATATCTGGTTTAAGTCTCTACAGAGATGAGAGAACATTTTGAAAAATTTAACTCGTTATTTTCATGTCATAAACACTCGCGAAACCAGATTCGATAAATGAACAAAACAGTGTTATTAAAAGATCATGGGACAAAGTTCTTATCCTATAACCGTCAAATGAAAAAAAAGACTCACCTTCATAGCTTTTACAGTCTGCTCAAAATGTCCACTTCCACCATCGGGTAGATCATCACGGTCTACGCTTGTTATAACTATGTAGTCTACACTGAAACAACGGAAATGCCAAGAGAGCATATCATATTACACCGATCACAAGTTCACAAAGACGTAAAAAGCTTCGATAAACTCAGTTTCCCATCAGACTGCGATGATACCAGAATCTAATCCTCATCCCCTATTTTTAATCGATCCACTTAAAACTCCGTAAACTTTTGTTGCCGACACTAGATTGAGAAGGATTCTCCTTAAACCCACACATGAACCACGACATTTAAAAAGACGATAAAAGGCACATTACTAATCATATACAAAATCCACCTTACCCCCAACTTGCTATGGCCTTTGCAGTATTCTCCGGTTCCATTGGATCAGGAGGAGCAGGGTTTCTACTGGTTTTAACTGCACAAAATCTACAACCACGAGTACAAGTATCACCAAGAACCATTATAGTTGCAGTTGCTACACCATCACCACCTCCATTCCAACACTGTGCACATCAAAAAGCTAACTTCAGAATCTTTCATTTCAACACCAAAGCCACAATTCTAAAGCAATGCCAATTGAATTAGCATGTAACGCTACTCATCAATCAAAACTACTAAACCAAAACACACTTCACTTTCTCAATACCCACAATTCAATATGCTCAATACCGAATGTTAAAGCAAGTTTCTAACCTCGCCGATATTAGGGCACTGAGCTTCTTCACAAACAGTGTTGAGATTCAGACGAGAAAGAGATTCCTTCACTTCCTGAAACCTCTCACCTTGTGGTGCTTTTTGTCTTAACCAAGAAGGTTTCTTCACATTAGGATCTCTTCCTGTGAAAGGACCCATCTTTGGCATTCCTCCTGGGTAAGGATCGCTCTTTTTAGCTTCTGACTCCATAAGATTCTTCTTCAAGGAAGAATCTTCCATTTCCGAAGACAAAGACAACGCATTGGTCCGCATCGACGACGAGGAGACATGGTTGGATTCGCATCGGATTCTGAAACCCAAATTGAGGAAGTTAGTGGAATGGTAATGATGCTTGTGGGTCGAGATCGAAACTGAGAAAGTGGGTTTCGTGATGGAGCAATGATGAATCATTTTTGTTTGAGAGAGATTTTTGCGTTTGTGTGTCTGTGTCAGTGAGGGGAAGAAGAAGGAGGTTGAAGAAGAACAGAGAGAGACTCCGGTTTGGTTAGCAACTTCGAGATATCCGCCAACTAATGACGGATTAAGAAAGGCAACGGCGTCAAATATTCATTTTGTTATGTGTGATTTAAATTACTAATTTAGAGGTAGACAATCGGATATTCGATTCGGTTTCGGAATAAAAATCTATCGGTTTAAGGTTAGGAACCAGTCCGTTCCGTTTCTTTTGATTTCGAGATTTTGGATCCATACTAAGACCAATCACAATTCGGCTCCTTTCTGGTTTCAGTTTTAGTTTTTCGGATCTGATTTTAGTTTTAGTTTTTAAAAAGTTTTAGAACCTTTAAGCCTTTTTTTGGAATTGAATTCAGAAATCGAACCAAAATTTTTTTAAATACTTGTGGGAAATAGGGTATTAGGTTCGGAATCGAACTAAAATTTTCTGTGTTGGAATTGAAATCTATATTAAAACCGATCATAATTCGGTTCGATTTTAGTTATAATTTTTTGATTCCAAAGTTTAAGGTCCATCTTCTTCTTTTTCGAAGCCGATCGAAAATTCAATTTGGTATATTTTGGTTCTGTTGGGATCGGGTAATTTGCTATTACTATACAAAAATCGTTTTGGGGTTTCGAGATTCTCTATTTTTAATCAAATACTTTTATCTTATTTTGGGGTCTGGGGTTCGAAGGAAGGATTTAAGGAGGGTGGTCATAAACCCTAAACAAATCTTCGCCGCCGTCTACAGTGATTATCTGATAATATCGATGGTGGATTTGGAGGAGCATGAGCACGAACAGGAGAATCTCGAAACCAAAGTGAGGAAGAAAGGTAAACATCGCAAGCCGAAACCGTGGGACGATGACCCAAACATCGACCGATGGAAAATCGAGAAGTTCGATCCAGCTTGGAATCCCACTGGTATGCTCGAAGAAAGCTCCTTCTCCACACTATTCCCTCAATACAGAGAGAAGTATCTTCAGGATTCTTGGCCCAGAGTTGAATCAGCTCTCAAGGAATATGGAGTCGCCTGCAAGCTTAACCTCGTGCGTTCGTTTCCCCTTTTTTCGGTTTCGTCTTTGTAGAAAGCAAATTAGGGTTTTGTATTGATATGTGTTTCTGGGTTTCGAAAATGGTTTAGGTTGAAGGTTCTATGACTGTTTCGACGACGAGGAAGACAAGAGATCCTTACATCATTATTAAAGCTAGGGATCTTATTAGGCTTCTTTCGAGAAGTGTTCCTGCTCCTCAGGTATCTCTTTTTTTTATAGTATGATTATGGAGGAAAAGTTTTGGTTTTTTTGTTAGTGAAAGTCTGTAAATTCTTCATGAATTCTCTTCATTTTACATTTCAGGCTATTAAGATTCTTGATGATGAGATGCAATGTGATATCATCAAAATCGGAAACTTGGTTCGGAATAAGGTATAGTTTTGGCTATAAGCAAAAGTCACCTATTTATAAGATGGATTGTTGCTCACCGCTGTAATTACATCGTTGGTCCCTTTCCGTGTTTGGTATATCTTAGGACTATCACTAGCATCATTTTAACTTTTGTTACAGATTCTACTACAAACATGGAATATTTGATGACTTCCTGTTAAATTTCGAGATGTATCTCGCATGAATTGTAGATGAGTCCCTAATAGATGGACTATCTTTGCAGGAAAGATTTGTTAAAAGAAGGCAGCGGCTTGTTGGTCCTAATTCTTCTACCTTGAAGGTGTGTAAATTGTGTGTCTGGTTCTAAGTCCTTTGATTAGTGGAGATGTTTAGATTTAGTCTTATGCAAACTCTTGAGAGAAGCTTGCCGAATATATTTTCGTTTGTGTTTTGCTTTGAGACTTAATGATATTTGGCTGCTTGTAGGCGCTGGAAATATTATCCGAGTGTTACATTCTAGTTCAGGTAATTTTGTATTTCTTTTGCGAATGTCTCCACTACATTCGTACATTTGTTCTCTCTCGGTTTTTGATATTTTCTTTGGGGTTAATTTGCATCAACTAACAGGGAAGTACTGTAGCCGCAATGGGTTCTTTTAAAGGCCTTAAACAAGTCAGAAGGATTGTGGAAGACTGCATAAAAAATACACTGCATCCTGTATACCATATAAAGGTGTGCATGAAATATTTATCTGTTCTTCGCAGACTTAACTTCATTTATGCTCTAACGAGTTATTGTTTTAGAAGCTTCGTCTTTAGATGGTGTCAGATTGGTTCATATGCTTCTGCATTTGGTTATGCAGATTCTCATGATGAAAAAGGAACTGGAAAAGGATCCAGCTCTTGCAAATGAAAGCTGGGATAGGTTTCTTCCTCAATTCAAGAAGTATGTGCTTTCTTCCTGTTCTTGACGAGTGAATCAATTGATGTCTCTTGAATTTGATATTTCGGTTACTCATGAGCGCTCGTAATTTGATTTCCTAGGAAAAATGTCCAGCAGAGGAGGCCCCCAATCAGAGAGAGGAAGCCATACACACCTTTCCCTCCTCCTCAACCACCTAGCAAGGCAAGGAAACTAACTTCTCACCCAAATTATTCACCATTTCATATATTATTCTTCTCCAAAACCTCTTATTGGATCTTTTTTTCCCCTCTGTATCTCTATGGTGTTGCTCCCATCTGTTGGAATGTTTCTCCACAATTTTTTTTCTGTAGGCTGTATCTAATATCGGTGTTTGGTTGTTTTTACCTGCAGATCCTTTGTTCTCAGGTTGTGTTAACGCATGGTTTTGACGTTGTTGTATGATTATTTTTGCAGATTGATTTACAATTGGAGTCGGGAGAATACTTCTTGAGTGAGAAAAAGAAGTCAGAGAAAAAGTGGCAGGAGAAGCAAGAGAAACAAACAGAGAAGAGCACAGAGAACAAAAGAAAGAGAGATGCCTCATTCCTCCCGCCAGAGGTCTCTCTTCTGCTTCCTTGTCGCAATATCGAACACACGGTCCTTTCCATTCCTGAAAATATCTAACACTACTTCTCCATTTGACTGGTTGTTGCAGGAACCTATGCAGAACAGCAACAACTCAAACAAATCTGAGTCTGGCAAGAATGATATAAACGAGCTAACAAAATCGTTAAAGGTAATGAAATCTCTTTATCTTGTCGTTGTTTAACGATTCAAAATCGATGGGAACTGACACTGAGTTGGTTTTTTGTTCATGATGATTTTGCGGTGTTGCAGAGCAAGACAAAGGAGTTGAAAAAGCAGAAGAAGACACAGGAGAAAGTGAATGCAGAGGAGTATATTGCTGTTCCATCTGGTGGTGATAAACCTTCCAAGAAGAAATCCAAAATGTCTAAAGACTAAATCTTAAAACCTGTTTTGTTTTGAATTTGAATCATATTTGTGATCAGAACTATGTAATACAAAGTTCTATCTTCTTTTGTTGGATTCCAAAGGTAATGTGAACGGATTTTTTGAGAGTCAGACTTCCTCTATCTCCGTAGATGTGCTCTGGTTTCTTTCGATCTTTCATTAGTCTCTGACACTGAACCGAAACATATGAGAGAATGGACCAGAGTCAAGTTAATTCTTTTGTAGATTCCATCAAAGCAAAGTTAAACTCTTTGTCTTTTCTTTCAACCAAATGTTGTATCAACAAGGTATCCAATAAGCTCTGCAGGCTTAACCCTGATGCATATTCGCCTCGGTTTATGTGGCCTGTTCCACCGCGGTAAAGAAGAGCTTCAAGCCATGGAAGAGCATAAATACAAGTACTTGCATAGCTTTCTCTTTAGAACAAGCATTAGTTTAGAGTGTTGTTAGAGTTGCAAGGACGTGGGAAGAGAATGCTCGCCATTGTTATGAAAAGGATGCGAAACATAAGACCCACGAGTTTGTGGAAATGTATATTCTTCTTATTATGCTCTTTATGTTAGATTATTGCGAAAATAAGTTGGAGCAAAAGAAGCTCATGGAAGAACTCTTGGAATCTGTAGTTGCTGCTTCTTATACTTCTGAATAGATCCTCAAAACTATACTCAAATGAAATTCTTGTGCCAATATTATAACAGTAAGTCCTTATTTATCCAAAATCAAAGCATATGAATTATGAAGGATGATGTGTATGAAGGAAGCAGGCACAACATAATTAATGACATAGTAGCAAATCAATGAAACACCAAACAACCTTTAGAATCAAAAACAAAATTATAGTTCAAAGATAAAAAAAAAAGTTCAAAGATCAAACTGAGACAATGAAGTGCATTTGCTTTATACGGATGCACTTTTTCCATGCTCTGGCTTTAAACATGTAGACAAGAAGTAGCAGTCTAGGTGTAAAACTCGCGAATGTTGTAGTCTTGTGATTCCATGCGTAGGCAACAACAGTAAGACAGAACAATGAGGTGAGAAAACAATTGTTATCGAAAAAGTGTGACAAAAAAATAATAATCTAAATGATACTAACATTCCTATGGCGTTAGTGTCTTTTGCATGGAGTCTACAAGTTCTGAAAACATGTAATCCCAAGTTGAGGTACATATTACAGTATCAAGCTTCCACTTGCCAATTGATGTCCAATTAAAGCTGAAATATTTCATCCAAACTCCATCAACAAACCTTTCGCATCTTCGGTTTTCTTGTTAGTCCAGAAAAAGTTCACTCCATCAGTCCTTTTCTTTGTAATTGATCCAATTGATCATGTAAAGTGTAAAGCTTAGAAAAATTACTATGCCTAAATCTACCCTTTAGTTTCAACCGTTGCAAATGAGCATCATCAAAAGTAGACTATTCCGAATCCAATATCCTTCAATACATTAATTGGTGATCCAAGTACATACTATATCATTGCAGCGCGACCATGATCCATAATCAGGATGAGATTCCATAGGTTTAGTATAGTATCTTAGATGAAACCGAGTTTATTCTCTGCGTTGAGAGATTTAATCACGGATATACACCATGTGTGATAGTTGGATTCATCCATAAGCTTTTTTTGCAACCAAATATGCTCCAAAATTATCTGCTATGTGAATTAACGAAGAATTTTCATACGGTATTATCACGATATAATTTTATGATAAATTATTTAATAATTAAAAATACGAAGATTTTTAAAACAAAATTGACAAATACCAAATTTTAAAAATAATTTATAATAGGATAATTAGGTCCAATATACATATGTCATCAATTAATTAAGAAACTAGCCATCAACAAAAAAAACCTCTATATTTTCTGTATTTATGAAAATTTTGCCTCTCTGATCGACATAGGCAGTCTGCAACAAATAGTCTGTCTATTTGTTGCATAGCATCTGTTTTTCTCTTTTCAATTTTTTTTTAAAAATATTTCTTCCCAAAACTTTGTCATGTGATGCTTTTAACATTACTAAATAAAGTCGAGAATCCCAATTACGTTTTTCCACATTGATGTTTGGTTATTTGTGAAATTCATAGACACGCGAAAATAGACGGTCTAATCATACGTTATGTAAAAATGGACACACGAAAATAGGCTGTCTAATCATACATTATGTAAAAATAGCCACACGAAAATAGGCCGTCTATTTGTTGCATAACCTTTCGCATCTTCGGTTGTCTTGAGTCTCCCAACTCATCCTTTTCTCAACGTTTCGTGAGAACCAGAAACCATCTTCTTGAAACTTGGTTTCTGCATCACTGGTATCTGTATCAGTTTCTCCAACAACTTGTCATCACTTCTAGTCAAGCTTAGACACATCCAGTGCCTCTGTAGCTCTTTCTGGAGCATACCCTCAGCTACACACAAAACCTTCCCATGCTTCATGCCCATTGTTACTACATGAGCCATCTTGGTTTTGTAAAACTGTCACAACTTGTTTAATGATAGAACCCGACTTTGTCCTTGCTGAATTTCTTCTTGACTTGATGACTCTTATGTGTTCTCCTTGAATGAACCTTTACCTTGTTCAACTCTGAGACACATAAACTTGCGGCAACAAGCTCCTTGATGATCTGCCCATTAACTTTGATCATCACCCTCTTGAGCTTCTCAAATTCACTAGAATTTGAACCTTGTTCCCTGAGATATATCCCTTTTAACCAAGCCTTCTCAAATCTGCAACAACACTGAAGTCTCTGAAACACTTTTGTCTCTGTTCCAGCAAACCTCAGAACTTGTTTCTTTACCCACCTGCAATTGTTCTTATCTTGAACCCTGAAACCCTGACCGATATTCAAGTAGCCTCTGTATACCACACCAATCTCCCTTCTGAGGCGTCCCCCAACTTTTAGATTCTCATGTGTTACCAACTACTACTCACTTAATCATTCTGCAACAACCACTTTGCATCCAACTTGGGATGTGCAGAGGTTTCAACTTCCTATGTGCAGGACCCGAAACAACTTGTGCAAACCGAACACACCGTTCTCTTGATTTGAGTCCTTGGTGATTTGGTTTTGACCTTTCAAAATGAGTTACAGAACTTGAACCCAACTTTCCAGAATCATACACCAGCTGATGCTTGTAGTAAGATTCAACCAGCACCAAGCCTGAAGCTCTTTTCTTATGAACAAATCAGGAAGCATTTTCCTTCTTGTTCTTTCTCTCAATCTGTCCAATCTACTGCTTTGAATATTCTTTTTAACTTGGACCTTCTCTCTGTTAACCTTTCCATTCCATCACTGACGAATTCAACCATAAAACCATCGTCATTTCTTCTTCTCTCTGTTCTGATACTACAAAACTTTTCCCTGAGGTTTCTTCCTTTAACACTCTTCTCCTTCCGGTAGTACTTCAAGCAGATTTAAAACTTCTAGATGAGCAAGGAACTTCTTCTCCTTCTTGAGATACAATCTCCAGCCTCATCAACTTCTTAGATCTGCTTTCCCCGTGGTAAAAGGTTTCACCTTTCTTCACAAAGCTTAAAGCTTTCTTCCGAAACTTGCTTCTTTCTTAGTAAAGCTTGAACCTTTCCTTTAAAGCTTGA
>OVAN01001781.1:0-37962 GCA_900406275.1 Anastatica hierochuntica
TCATTTGAGCTGAGCTCCAATCCAGCTTCTAGCACCAGCTGTGCTGCATCACAAAACAAACTCACAAGATCCATCCTCTTTAGCAATGCGCGCACGTGGTCATGAATGGATATGTCTCTCAACAAACTATCATCAACCCATGGTGTTGCTTCCACCTTCGAATGCTTTTGGAGATGTAAGTAGAGTTTTCGTTCCTCGATCGACCATGATTGGTAAGAAATTCGCATAGCGGGTCGTGATGGTGTCATTCTTGTTTGGTGCCTACACTTAAAAAGTATAGGTAAAGTGAGTTCAAAGATTAAAGATTAAATGAAGATGCTAAGGAATTTAGCTTTGAACCGATAAATAAATGATTTAAAATATGAAGCACAATGTCCCGGTTCTTAGCAATTTCTATGGATAAATTCATCATCCTAAATGCGATACACTCATGAGGAGCCGAAATGCAAATATTCAAATTGATGTAGATTTCGGCCAACATGAATTTCCAAACAAGAGTATCTATTTGATTTTCACACTTTCCAAACTTAGAATCATGTGGATGCTTACTTAACTACTAAGTTAAAAATCCATTTAATCTCAATTTAAGAACATTTCTAAACTTAGGCATGATGTGCACTTAATATAATATGCCTAAATTCATAATTATGGACCAAACTTCAAAGTAGTAAATTCTAATTATACAAAAGCAAACCAAACATCCAACAATCAACACATTTCACTTAATAGAATTCAAAAATCAACTTTCTCAAAGAAAACCCACATTATCAAAAATTTCAAGACAAAGAACAAACTTAGGAGTTTCTTCACATTTAGAAAGTGACTCATGAAACTATGCCCAATCAACACCAATCATACACATCAACCACAAGATTCAAGTTTTCCCAAAATTGAATTCAAAAACACTATTCCCTCCACTATTCATTTCAAGAACAAGAATTTGATACATGCATTTCTAGTTGTTTCTCAGAAAATGTAGCTCATAAAACACTAACAACTAAGCTTCTCCAACTCTAACAAACCAGAAAACAATCACTAAATACCTTTACTTCATAAAAATCGAAAAACTAAGAGAGTAAAAGTGTAAGTTTTTAGTTTCATACCTTGTTCTTGATGCTTTTCAAAAGTGGAATATTGATAAGAGTTAGAATGCACCTTAGAAGAACCAAAATCTCTCAAATTTTCTCACAATTCTCTCTTTTAAAAATCAAAAACTTCTTCTAGCAAGGTGAGAGAGAGAGAGAGAGAGTTCGATGGAGATGAGAAAGAGAGAGGAGAGTGAGAGTGAAAAGTAGTAATTAAGAGTAAAAGTGTAAAATGTTATTTGCAAATTGGTCCCTAGGTTTCCAAAATACTTAATTTTCTTGTAAACTTTTGCAAAATAACCCAAAATTTGAAATTTTAAAATCAACTTGAATTTGAGAAAATTAGGACCAAAGGTTTTTTAATTGGATCAAGAAGGGTGAAGTTTTCTCAAATCAAGCTTTGAAAAATCACTCTTGAAATTCTTTTAAATGGTGAAATGCAAATGGAATGCTTGAATTTAAGAGAACTTACCTTGGCCAAATGAGTGCTCTTAAGTATTAAGTCATGGTGACCTTTTTTAAATGTCCATCCATTACTCCATTTTGGCTTTGATCCTTTTCTGGGTTAGTTCTCCTTTGGCACCTAAGCTTAGAGCAAAAGAATGTCGTTCTTCTTTCTTTTTAGTTGGTGAGATTAAAGACCACCTATTCATGGTTAGATCCTCTTGGAGACTTCCTTATCATCCAATCCCTAATTTTGTTGAAGTTTTTCACTCCATTAGCTTTGATGAAATGGGGATTGTAGCTACGCTTGAAGGTTGACCCTTGAGTGTTGGTTTTATCCATTATCACTCCCAAATTCTCGTGGGGCACATCTCCCATGAGGTCTTCCTTATGAAGTAAATCCCAAACTACATCCATTTCCAAGATCTCATGGACTTTCTCCTCTCGAGTCCTACCCTTTTTTGTTACCTTAAGTAGACCGTACCACAAAAAGCATTGTCTCTCTTGGTTTTAAGCATTAGGTAGGAGACTCCTTCATCAACTCTTTTCAAGATGAGCCATTTAGTATCAAAGTCTATTGAATTTCCGGTAGTAAGGAGGAATGGCGTTCCTAGGATCAATGCGAATTCGGCTTGGTTGGACTTAATATTCAAAATCACAAAATCACACTTAACAAGTGTATTGTTCACCCTTAGCTCAACGCTCTCAAGCTTTCCTATAGGAGTCTTTTTAGATGAATCCCCAAGGAAGATGGGATCCGCTCTTCTCTTGATCTTGTGTTGAAATCCAAGTTCTTTTACGCAGTTTAGTGATAGGACATTCAAACTAGCACCGGTGTTTGCCAAAGCATCCTCAAAATGGTAATCCTTAAGAGCACACGGAATTAGAAACCTTGCCTCATCATTGCTCTTCTCTAGAGTCATCTCAATGGCTCTAGTTGTTGGGATTCTATTGTCCCTCATGATCTTCTAAAACTTGTCTCATTGAGAAATGGCCTTTTCCAATTTCTTTTTGACAATGTCATTTGTCTTAGCTTCTTCTTCCCATTCCTTGGGAATATCCAAAAGACCTTTCTTCTAGAGTTCTTTGTAATGCAACTCAAGGATTTGCTTCTTGAAGCATTGAGGGTATGGGAGTGTGGATTTAAGAACCGGGAGACTCAAAATGGAGAAATCTTCGTCACTCACCTCTTCTCCTCTAGGCATATACCTAGGAATCTTTTCCTTTTTCTTTAACGTCTCATCCCTTGAGACATTGGGTTTCTCCTCTTTCATGAAGCTATCATCCTTCTTAGCTTCCTCAAAAACATCTTTCTAAGTAGCCTTATTAACAAGCAAAGGCTCTTCTTCTTCTTTCTCAATTTTGACACCTCCTTTAGCCAAAGGAGTGTCCTTTTTCTCAAGATCCTTTCCAATTGGAGCATCATTCTCTTCAATTTCAAAGGTCAATTTTGGCATGACCTTCCTTAAAATTCGGGCTCCCAACCGAATTCACATCCAAGCAATCAACAATCTCATCAAGAGGATTCAAAATTAAATTCTCAAAATCATCAATAATCTTTTTCTCTTCAAGAGTAAAGATAATACCATCCCATGGTTGAGGAGTGTGATCGATCTCTTCTAAGAAGGCATTGCAAAAATCTTTGCTTGATTCTGCCTTCTCTTTAGCTACTCCTTTTCCCTTACGGTCCGAGATCACTTGTTGGAGTTGAGAATATATGACCTTGACATGTGAAGCAAGAGCTTCATGCTTGACATTCATGTCCCGGTAGATAGACTCTATCTTCACATTAATCTCCCCAAACTTCATGTTGAGTTCGACTTTTGTCTCATTTTGTCCTTCCACTAGCTTCTTAAGTATAGCATGATTTTCTTCTTCTTTTGTAGGACCAGTTTGTTGTTGAGGAATTTGGTAGTAGCCTTGCTTAGATTGGTATTGGTACCATTTTCGGTTAGTCTTTGAAGGATAAACTTGATCTTGTGGATTTTCTACATTAGTGCTTCGGTAGGATCAGTTGTTGTTGAAAGGCTTGTATCCTGGGTTGAAGGGTTTTTGGTAGTACCCTCCTTGAATGTAGCTCACTTCCTCTTGATTTTCAACCTCTTGTCCTTCGACTTCGATTTCCGCAAAGTGAACACTTCTTCTTGTTTTTTGTATGAGCCTATCAACTTTATCACTTAGCTCCTTGATCTTGTCTTCCTTAGATTCGGTGCTTCTCACCGTTCTATCATATTCATTCCCATCACAATTGTCGTTTTGGGCTAGGTTGTCTATGAGTTCTCTCCTTGATCGGCGGAAAGACTAGCAAAGCTTCCCATGGAGGCGGTGTTCAAATCCAATCGGTACTTTTCATGGATACCTCTATGGAAAATTTGAAGTAAGTTTCCCTTTTGGATACCATGGTGAGAACAACTCCTTATATATCCATTGAAGCATTACCAAGCTTCATAAAGTGATTACATTCCTCCTTGCTTAAAGGTAGAGATCTCATTTCTTATCTTTGTCGTCCTTTGGAGTGAGAAGAACTTAGCCAAAAATCTTCTCTTACACTCGTCCCATGCTGTGATAGAAGATGTCACAGCTCCTTTCTCTCATTGAGATGCTTTGTCTCCTAAAAAGAATGGATACAAAGTCGATTTGATGATGTCCTCCGGCACTCCGTTGATTTTCACCGTTTCGATTAACCTTTCAAAGTTGTCCAAGTGCTCAAGGGGGTTCTCCAACGCAAGTACAAAGAATCTAGCGTTTTGCACCTTGTTGATTAAACTTGACTTGATCTCAAAGTTGTTGTTTCGGATTGGTGGGGGTCTCATACCCATCTTTTCGCCATTAGTAAATGGTTAATCGCCTTCTCCAATCCTCGGTTCTTCTCTTGGTTGAATGGACGGTTTCCTTGGTATCCTTGACCCACGAAATTCCCTTGATTGAGAGGGGGAATTCGTTCTTGTTGAGGGTTCTCCATAGGTGGAGGATTTTGTTGTCCTACTTCTTGATTCATACCCAACCTTCTTAGATGAGCTTGTCTCTCTCTAGCTCTTCTTTGTTTTGATTATTGTCGTTCAATGATTGTTGGATCGATGTCAAGAAGTCTTGAATTTGGCTCACTTCTTGATCTTGTTATCATGTACCTTCACAAATCAAAGAAAATCAACAAAAGAAAGTAAGAAAATTAGATAAAATAAGCAAAAAGATAAATCCTAGTCGTAGAATCCTAGAAATCTCTTTGAAGATCCTAGCTAAAGCCTAAATCCAATGGCAACGGCGCCGAAACTTTGACATGGGCCAAGTTTACAATTTATAAACCTAATGCCCTACATTCAATCACGTAAGAGAACAGGGTCAATCGTAGTACTTCAGGGTCGTCCAAGGATTAAGAGGCTCGACTAGTAGAACCTAAGCAAAGAGAATGCACTAAGAGTTCTAGTCTACGAGGCTATTTAGTAGAGGGTTGTCACGGGTCTCCACTAAATCTAATAGAAATCAAGGCCAAGCATGGTGAAAACTCACAAAAGAAAGCAATAAGAAAGCTAGCAAGAAAGTAAAGAAAGAAAGGAGTAAACTTGGATCTAATCAAATAAAAAGATAGGATCTTGTGATAATGGTTATCGGTTCGGGTTAAATTTAGAGATGTAATGGAGTTTGGTAAGGCTTTATTAGAGGATCATAGTTATTCCTAGACCAAGGATCCCTCTATTATCGATCAACCCACTCTCGTGACGGAGATCTATTCACCTATACACATTACAAGGCTCAACTCTCGTTTGTTGCGTATCTAAACAGGTATGTGATAGTGATTCTCAAGTCAATCTAGCCATCTAGCACCTAGGTAACATCCACTCTCATGGGCCCTAGTGAAAGACTTAGATCTAGTTCTCTCAGGCATTTCATCAAACACTTTCTAGGCATCAATGAGCAAGCAAATAACTATGAAGAACTAAACTAGATCTAGTAGGAGTTTATGCCAAGATCTAGCCTAGTCATCCATCACAACCCTAGATCTATCCATACCCTACCATATCTCAAGATTCAAGATGAATCTACTCACCAAGAGTCATGGAAATCCAAAGACAAGAGATGGGTCTTTGAGCTCCCATGGTCTTAGAAGTACAAATCTAGAGAAAGAGATGAAAGAGAAAAGATCCAATTCACTCAACAAAAATAAAGAGTGATTACAAAGATCTTAGATCTCAAAATGAAAGAAAAGATAAGTGTTCTTAAGCATAAGTTGTGATATGTTATGTTTTTGGTACATAAGGGGCTATATATACTAAGGGAAGGAGAGAGGAAGTCCTAAAAAGGGTCTTTTCACGTCAAGGTTGTCTGGCATCGATCCAAGGGAGGCTGGCATCGACCCAAGGGTCGATGCTGGGTCACGTTGGGCAGCAGGATTGTCAAGGGAGGCTAGCATCAACCCAAGGTTGACCAGCATCGACCTCTGGGTCGATGATAGGGTCCCTTGGCAGCTTCTTGTGCCTTATTTCTCCTCTTTGATGCCTTTCTTGATCCCAAATTCTTCCATAGTATTTAGCTCTTTTTGTCCTTGGTTTTTAGCTTCATTTCCACCTTAAATTCACCTCTAGAGCCTCCATGAATCCATCTTGAAATTGCACCTACAAATGCAAAGAAAATTGTATGCAAATGCAATATGCTCCTAAACTAGACTCTAGACTTAAACTAATGCATTCTAGGATTTATGTGCAATATTTACAACCTAAATGTGGATGAAACTAAGCTAAAATGCATCAAAATATGCATGAAAATATGTACACATCAATTCAACAACCTAAAAGCCAGTAGGCATAAGTTCATCATTAATTCTTATTAGGATACCATGTAGTGATCCTATAAGTCTTCTTATTGATCCATCAGCGAAGATGATACACATCTCCGAAGACACGAAGTTTTTGAAACCAAACCACGCAGCAATATGTGTTGGCATGAGGTTCTCTCCAGCTCCGGAGTCGCATAAAGCGTTTTCAAAAACTTGTTTGTTGATGGAACACTTGATTAGGAAGAGTCATGGGTCCTCCAAAAGCTGGAGAGTTCTAAAATGCATTTTAGGACCCCTGGCTTGATTGAACAATCCTTCTATTCTTTCCAAGACTTGAAGATTGTTCTCAAAACATTTTTTGAGCTCCCTTTGAGTAGTCAATGCTCTTTCAAATGTAACAGCAGCTGCTAGCTCACAAGAAATCTTGAGAAATTCTTTCCAATTCTCTCTTGGAACGAAGGCACTTGCTCCTATTGATCCCAAGTAGACATTGTCGTTTTTGTGCTCAAACTGAGGCCTAGTTTCCGGTTGAGTGGCTCAGATTCTTGTTGTCATTTTAAAATGCATGCAAGATTCTAATCAAAAGCTAGGACCTCTCCCTTCAGGTGATTAGGCTTAGTGACTAAATTAGTGGAGTTTTCTTCTCCAATAGTTTAATTTCGATGTCTTTGAGATGAGGGCTTAGGAGATCAAGATTGATCTTGATATCACGAATCTCAGAGGTTTCATGTTCCATTCTTCCCATGCTTTCCTTTTCATCTTACTAGTCGTCTTCCATCCTCTTGATCGTTCCATTGGCACTAGACATCAATTTTTCCAAACTGTCTTTCAGCTCTTTAATCCTTTCACCCTGCTCTTCCTTGAACCTTTTGATCCTATGATTTAAGATTCTAATGTCTGAAGAACAGCTCCTTTGCTTAGCTTTCACGTTCTCAACCAAAGATTCAAGTCTTTTGTCCATAGCTTTCACGTTCCTGCTTTCTTCAAGGCGATTTTCAGCTTCTCCTTGAGTTTATGTGGAATGTCGTTGGGAACGAGTGCGGAATAGCTCTTGGAAAGTCGGTTCTATGTGGCTTAGGCTCATGTTTGAGCCTTGAACATTGAGTTCAAGCTTCTTAATCATCTCTTCAAGGGCGAAATTCTAGTTATCTATGGTAGTATAGATTTTATGCTCCATATCGCCTTGAATCTCAAGAAGTTTCACTGAGAAGTGCTAGATCTTGAACTCCAGAGATCTTAAGGGTGTGTAATGACTTAGAGGATGAGAATAGGACCGTGATACTTTTGACCTTGGAGTGATAGGTCGTGGAAGATGTCGCAGTTTCTCATAAGGAAGAAAACTGTGAAGATTTCGGTTCAAGGATCTCCTTTCATGGTTTTGAAGGGTAGATCTTCTTTGTTTGGGTTCATATGAATTTTCCAGCAGTATAGATTAAAGATACCAGCCTCTTTGAGTAGATTTGTGGCTTGTACATCACCTCCAATCACGTTCTCCTTGAGGTTGACCTCTTGGCTCAACATAGTCTCTCTCAGGTTGATAAGCATAAGGATAGTACTGAGTATCCTCCATGAATTTCGAGTGAATGAGGATTAGGGTAGCTATATCGTTTAAATTTTTTGTCCATGGCTGTAGAGAGGTTTAGGGTTTTGAGTTTTAGGCTTTGGTTTCTCGTACTTTCCCTGAAAAACAAAAGAGAAACAATTAAATAGGTTAGTAGAATTTAAAAATCATATTCCTAGTAGGAAAAGGATAATTCCAAGTGTTATTATTTACAAGGAAAAAGGGAGCACAGAATTGTTAGTAAGTTAATCTACATCCTATGTGTCAAAACCCTAAAAGAATTATAATAAGTTAAAAGAAACAGCAAACCGAAACTTTTACAAGAAAACCAATTTTTTTACAAAGAAATCGAAATTTGCAAAGAAAGGAAAAAAAAAAGAAAAGTTTTCTTAGACTTAATCCTAGATTTAAATCCTAAGATAAACATAGCTACTCCCCGTAAACAGAGCCAAAAACTTGATATGGGGTCAAGTTTTACCTCAGTTAAAACCTAGCTACAAATGTACAACATCCAGAGTAATATGTAGGGATCGAATCCACAGGGACTAGCAGTCACACTTAGACCCTATATGATTTTGGACTAAGCTAAGAACAATATATGCAAGGGTTTTGTCCCTGTTTTTATTTGGTTTTTATGGTTTCATGGATGCAAATAAACCTACTCTATATGCTAGTGTACAGAGGATAAATCAATGAAAAGATATGCATCAAACAACATAAAGTTAAAGTAAACAAGCATGAGTTAAAAATGACTAGGGACGTAATGTTTCGGTCTAGAACACAGCCAATAAAGTAGATTCTCTCCCCTTTCAAGGTTTGGGATTCTTTTCTTAATATCAAGGGGCTTCGACTTTCGTACGACCTTAAAATAAACAAAAATGCATTAAAACAATCAAGACTGATTGTTCATGATTTTAGGTCGTCTACTTTCGAAGCCTACTTAGAAAGACTCATTAAATAATAGATCTAGCGGTAATTCAAGCTTTTGGAATGCAAACCACTATAGATTTATTCACAAATCAGCTTCGTATGTGAACAACATTAACGTACAAGCAAAGATGATAATGTTATTGATAAAGCCTAATCGACTAGTAATCATGTTCAAGTAAATCCATTGACTCCTTGTAATCTATTGTCAAACATGAAAACTAATTGATTAAAAATATGTAAACAGGAAATCGATCATGGCAGCAAGCATTCATATCAAATCAAAGGGAGAAGGATAGATAAAATCGAATGATGGAAGAAATATGGATGTATTGAGATGAGATGGATCCTTTAGAGGCTAAAAGGGGTACGATCCAAAAGGGTGTCATCCCTTCCTCCTTAGCCACTTATTAGATATAAAATCTAAACAATTATCTTCAAAACAAAAGCTAAACGCAACTACTTATAGTACATTTCCTCATTAGGTCAAAATGTGTAAAATCGGGCCTTAATGCCTCTAAATGTTGAGCTTCGTGTAAATAGATCTTGAGGTGAGTAATTGGGTTAAAAAAGGCTTGAAATGGTCCCACCTGAGTCTGGAAAATATCTGGTTCGAAATCCAAATGGACTTCCTTTTATTTTGGCCTTTCTACGCACCTTTAATCTGCGAGACAGTTGGACTAATCTTCAGTATAATTGGTGTAACTCTTTGTCGATTGATTGATCCAAATGATGCGAGACACTTTGATCTGAAATCTAATTCAATTATATAGCTCCTGTCACAATTTTATCAAAATCCATTAAGTGCAAGGCCATCATCTCGGATGATATTTCTTATGCTCGGAAACTCTCCAAAAACTGACTTTGCTCCAATTAGCTCCACAAAACTCTAAATGTCATTGGTTAACCTAAAATTACTTGAATACCAAAAATAGAGGAAAACTACATATAATATTTGAGAACTGCATAAAAACACATGTAAAATATACTAAAATCTAAAGGAAAAGTGGTAAAAAAATGGTGTTATCAGTTAGGCACTAGATGCTTAACATTGAAAACATCGGCAATGTTCATATGAGACGGTAGTCATAGACGATATGAATTGTTGGTGTTTACAACTATCTCAAGAGGACCTATCTTCGGAGCTTTCAACTTGTTGTAAGAGTGCGGAGGAAAATAGTTTTTTGTTAAAACAACCCAATTCTTTATCGCCCACATTGAATTGTTGTTGTTGTCGATGAGCATCCACGTTAGACTTATACTTTGTTGTGGCCTTCTCCAAGTTTGTATGGACTAGCTCATGAACAGCGGCGAACTCATCAACAACATCACATGCACGTCCGTGATGTCTTGTACGATCTGGTGTGATGTTAAAGTCTATAGGACCACGCGGGTTAATTCCATAGACAACTTAAAAGGGATGAACCTCGTACTCCGATTAAGCGTATGATTATGTGCAAATTCATCCTGGCAAAGAACCTTATCCCAAGACTTGATATTCTCACCAACCAAACAACTCAATAAATCTCCTAATGCCCAATTAGTTACTTCTGTTTGACCATCAGTCTGCGGATGATAGGCAGGGTTCATATCCAAGCTGGTACGCATCAAACGCCATAACGATATCCAAAAATGACTCAAGAATTGCGTGTCATGGTCTGAGGCTATTGAAATTGGAAACCCATGCAACTTATGGACTTTATGGAAAACAAAATCGCCACCTGTAAATCATCAATTGTTTTTTTGCACGAAATAAAATGCTCCATTTTGGAAAACCTCTTAACCACAACAAATATAGAATCATGTCCACATTGCGCCTAGGAAAACCCAGCACGAAATCCATACTAATAGTCGGTCCAAGGTTGAGTAGGAATAGGTAAAGGCAAATATAACCCGACATTTGTCGCATTGCCTTTAGATGCTTGGCATAGAACACAACGCAAGACATAACACTCCACATAATTTCGTAAAGAAGGCCAAAAATATGAAGATGAGACAAGGTGGAGTGTATGATCCCTGCCAACGTATCTCTCTCCATGTAATTCGGCGATCAGCTACAACCGTAAGCTACACTCTGGTATGCAAAGTCGAACACCACAAAAAAGAAACCTGTGAATGACCAAAAAGTCAGGTGAGAATCCCGATTGAGCATCACTCCAAATTTTTCCAAAAATGGGTCAGTCGGGTACAAGTCCTGGAGAACCAAGAAACCTGCAACGACAATATGTAATGAGGACAGCAACGTGTGACGCCTACTCAACGTGTTATCCACCTTATTTCGAACCATGGCCTAAACTACTACAAATATGTAAACCACGATGCATAACGAGCAGACACTTTGTCTTAAGAACCCGCATGTTTCAAAGCGTCATGATCCGTAAAAAGGACAAATTCCATGTGAAAAAATAGTGACGCCAATGTTTGATGGTTCGAACCACCGCATATAATTCAAAATCATATGTACTATAGCATTCCCGAGATCGAGGAATATTGTTGGACTCATACGATAGTGTGGCCAATTCGGGAGAATTGCATTCGAATCGAGATCGATACGATGTTGAATATCACGTAGGGGAGGTAGTCCGGAAGGTAGCTCTATTGGAAAGACATCAGAAAATTCATTAAGCAGCTCACGAAAGGATGGCAGCACTGTAGCTTCAAACACAGAAGAGACTGGTGATACTACTAACGCAAAAACCAACCCGACTTCTTGAACCTCTACGAAACATTGTGAGTTACTAAGCAAGAGTTATGATGCACTCTGTTCATGTTTTTTCGGGGTCACTGCCATCTTCGGAGATGAAGACGTGATCTCTGTAGTATCCTGTGAAGGCATTAAAGTAATACGCCGACCTTCAAACACAAAGGTGTATGTTTTAGCGAATCCATCATGTGTTGTTCGTCTTTCACATTGCCAAGGATGACCAAGAAGTAGATGAGAAGCATCCATTGGAATTATATCACATTAAATGAGATCTTTATAGTGAGAACCAATGGAGAACGGGACTCGGCATCGTTTTGTAATTTGCATCTCTGCAGACGAATTAAGCCACGCCAATTTGTAAGGAAATGGATGGCACTCTATAAATAATGCTAACTAGTTCACAACCTCTTCGGAGATGACGTTAGTACAACTGCCAAAGTCAACCATAAGCCGACAGACCTTTCCGCGAATAGTGTAGGAAGATCAAAACAAGTTAGTCTTGAGCAAAGACTCCTCTACTCCCTTCGGCACAAAACAATTGCGACGAAGAATAAGGGCTTGGCTCGTGTCCCGTATCACGAGATCCTCTGTTTCAAACACGTCAGATTCCTAATCAAAAATAGGAGAATCATCTACAAACAGCCCATGCTTTTTTTTTGTAGAGGACAATCGGTTTTCCGATGACCTTGTTCTCAATAACCAAAACAACAAAAAGAAGCTCGTCACATCGCACGTTGATTACTACTAACATCTACAGTGTCTTGTGGACGAGATGCCATAACACCAGCAAGTAAGGTCTCTGTAAGTCGCGTCGTTGTCATGTCACTCTGGTTTTGTTGACGCTGACGACTGGATTGACAAGACCACAATGAAGATGAGCTCCGAAATTGTTGCTCTATGAGGAGAGCTCTTTGGTGAGCTTCTGAAATTGACAAAGGGTTGAATTGCAATAACGTGTTTTGAATTTGAAGGCGAAGACCACCAATAAATCTAGACATTAGTTGCTCCTCTGTTTCCAGCAAATTATTACGAGCCAGAATTGAAAAAAATTGTAGCATAATCATCATCGAATCTACCTCCTTGCTTGAGATTCTAAAGTTTTGTATACATTGCACTGAAATAGTTATATGGTAGGAAAGATTTTCGCATCAGCCTTTTCAGTTTTTCACATGATGCTACGCGTTTCTTTCCTGCCCGAGCACAAGTTAGTTTCTTTTGTTGCCACCATGTTGTAAGAGAGTTAGATCTTGAGATGCAATTCACAAGTAGCTGAAGAAGATAAGCGTGAGTTGCAGGAGCTGTTGAAACAAGTCATTGTTTTTCCACCAACTGGAGTTACTAATGTGGCAAAAGCTGAAAAAAGGAAAAACGTGAAATAAAAGGAATATCCGAAAATTGGGTATTTCCAGAGATATATTGGTTATGTTAAAATATTTTCTAAACCCAAAATATAAAGGGTGAAAGAGGATACTTTTAGGGTTAGCCGAAATTACAAAAAGAAGAGATCCATTGATTGAGATTCGGAGTTTATAGACAAGCTGCGTTGCTTGTTGGAACAGAGTCTGTGTGTTGGAACAGACGGTTGTGTTGTTAGAATTTAGGTTGGTGTCGAGTGTGAGGGATTAAACTCACCTCTTAGATTTTGTTGATAGGTTTAGTTTAGGGAGAAATCTCGTGGGTTGAATCCCGTAAGAACTTGTCAAATGAAAGCTATTTGTATTGATAATTATAATCGAAACAATGAATACGAAAGAGGTTTAGATCAATGATCAACAAAGAGGTTTCGAATTACAACTTGTCAATGACTAGATAAATACAAAGGTTCTCGAAAGAATCTTTAAGTGCTTAGGTTCAAGATTAGTCGAAGAGAAGTCTTGTTCGCCTTCTCCTCCTCTTATATAGCTCTTTCCACGCTAGAAGGTCGTTGTAACGATATCATGATTTCCTCCTGATTTTCTGGGATACTCAACAACTCTTTTGACCAAGTCTACGACATCCCTCCTTCGTCCGGGACATGTTTCCACTAGTCTTTTGTTGTGGCGAGACCTGAACCTCTCCAGTTTCGACAAGAGCTCTCGACTCCTTCTTTGCCTTTGCTCTAGGTGAATCAGCCTTCGATGTATTGAGTTTGGGCCTTCCTTTAATCGATCACCTCTTTACAAGGCCTTAACCAAAGGCTGAGCCTTCTATGCGGGGTCCATAACTAATGGGGCGGATCCATGCCAAACAGTTTCCCCCAGCTTTCGATCGAAGGCTCTTCTCAATCGAAAGCTAAACCTAATCGTTCATCGTTACCTTTTGCGGCTAACGAAGAGATAGCTCCAAATATTTCTCGTAGATCTCGCCTATTTCGAATGTGCGGCTTAGATCTTGTCTGGTAAAATCAACGGTGTGGTGTAGAAGGAAATCGAAAAGTCCTCTGTGTTTACCGAGGCTAACATGATATAAAGTCTGCAATCATTAACTGCTACGACCCATTATCTCACCTCTCTGCACGAGCTCCAAGGTAACTTCCCACTACTCTCTCTCTTGTTTAAAACTCTTTTTTTACTTGATTGCTAGTTTCTTTTACTTCTCCATCTTCTTTGTTTTGTTGTTACTTCGTAGAAACCTTAGTTCCTTAGACCTGTTAGTTTTCGATTTCAACTCCCCCTCTTTTCTTCCTACTCTTTTTCCTGAAATTTCTTCAACCTCTCTCAATGGATCAATGGGAAGAGGGTTCCGGGGAGACGAAAGCACCTCTAACTGGTCCAGAGATCATGAAAGTGAAGCAAGAGATCGGAGAAGAGTTGAGGAGAGAAAAGAGAGGAAGGCTAAGGATACGATTCCTCACATGGTTGCAAAACGATCCAAAAAGGTGACGGTTATAGCGGCAGCATCTCTTTCGGCCCTCACCAGTCCTCTTCTCTGAAGGATAAAGAGGTGGTTTACCTCATAAAGAGGTGGTTAACCTCACCAGTCCTCTTCTCCCCTTCTTTTGATTTTCTCTTTTGTTTGTCTCCTTTGTTTTTCTCCCTCTTCCACCTTAGCATCTCAAAGTTCATGGTGCATCAGCGCCTGACTTTGTCTTGCCTTGTTATTGGTCACTGCCAAAGGTTATGAAAGTTTGGTTGATGCGCAAGTTGGTTATCGGGTTAGTTTTGGGGTAATGGGATTCATAGTCTCAGGTATTTGTGTTTTTTTGGCCTTATTGTTTGTCATTCTCTTGTTGTTTATCATATGTTTTCCCTTTATTGGGGGGTTGGGAATCCGTGGAAATCATGTTTTCCGTCGGCACAGTTTCCTTTTTGTGGGTTGTTGACTCTGGGACTTCTATGTTTGTACGGCGGCTTTTGCATTCCAACTTGTAATTATTTTGGTTTTTAATCATAAAATTATAGGGAAGAAAATAATTTCCGTTTGTTGAAAATCTCGTTTTATTTAACCCGTTAGATAATCTAAAAGTTATTTTTGAGCAAAAAAAGAAGAAAAACGACCTCAACTAAATTATGAGGAACAAGCGAACTAAAATTTAATATATATATATATATGTTATTAAACCACCATGTTCATCTTGACCAGGTCATTCAACCACCAGAGGATTCCGTTGAGATAAAAAAACACATCAACAATTAAAGATAGCTCCAAAACTTCAACACTTTCTATGGCGAGTGATTTCTTATGCGCTTCCGACAACGGATAGATTGATATCAAGGCATACACAAGCAAATCCGGTATGTGAACGTTGTTGTCAAGAAGAAGAAACAATCAATCATACATTTTTCCTTTGCCCACAAGCTCGGACCATTTGGAAATATTCGAATATAGGCCTGGTATGGACACTAAATTCTTCACTTGAACAGAATGTGGAATAATTTCTTTTGATGTATGGTTAATTTGGAAATCCCATAATGAGTTTTTATTCAATAAAAGAAATGTTCATCCGAAGAGCAGAGGATGCACTATTGGAGTGGAGTTGCATTAATCAGATTAATGAAGAAAGACATGTGGGAGTGATAACGAGTCGGCAATGGGATCTTCCAACCTCAGGTTGGTTGAAGTTTAATTTGACCGTAGTTTCAAGGAGGATGCAGGTATGATAATGAGCTGGGTTGTAAGAGATCATAATATAAGACATATCCAATCAGGTAATGCACGGGTAAAGATATCGAGCTCAGCTTTACAAGCAGAAACATTGGGTTTGTTGTATGTTTTGTAGGCGGTGTGGACTCAAGAATGGTGACGAGTTTGGTTTGAAGGAGATAATTTGAAATTAGTTAATCTCATTAATAAAAGTAGCTATGGAGATTGCAAACATTCTAATAGATATACCATGATGAATGTGTAAGTTACCCCTTTGCTCTCTGGATCATGTCAACAAGGAAAAGAATTCGGGATATCTTGGCAAAGAAATCAGATATTCTTTCTCTTTGTATTCTGTTTTAAATGTTTTGCCAAAATAGGTGTTAAAGGTTTAATAATAAGTTAGTTGTTAAAAAAATGGAATAAAAATAATATCTACAAAATGACTAATTTAATCTTGAGTGTAATCATGCTTGGTCCTTTAAGAATCTCACTGTCTATGTGCGTCAGACTAGAAAAGAACTTCAATGTACTGAAGTTTCCGCAGATCCATCGTCCCCAAGATATATGCGCAGCCTCCATGAGATCTCTCTGATACATTCCTCTTTCTGGAGCTCACCGATTTCGAAGAAGAAGAAAAATCCAAGCTTGTTTGGTGTCCGATGAAAAGCAAAATCCACCACCAGCCGAATAGCAATAATGGTGGCGATAATGGGTGCCGAAGCGAGTCGCCAAGCCCGCCTTTATCTCCTAACCGCCGTGTGCCCCGTCGTCAGCGGAGACAGACGCTGTTCAGAGCTTCATCTTTCTCACTCCGGAGAAATCTCCGTTACTTGCTTCTCTTTCCTATGATTTACGCTTCTGGGCTTCTCATGTGTGTCGGTCCTTTCTCTGGTCTGGTGGGGTGGGTCTATGTCCCCGGGTCTATTTATCGGAGCCCCGAGATTTACCGGAAACTCCGAGATGACATTCTCTCTGACAATTCTACCGCCGTTGAGGTATTTAAATTAAAAACAAATAATCCAGTTTGATTTGATATCAATTTGTTGAAGCTGCTTTCTTTTGGTAACAGATCTCTTCCGTGTGGAAGTACAAAAGGCGGCCAAAATTGCCAAAACCTTGTCCGAATTCGACAGCTTCTTCACATCTCGGTCTTAACAGAGGTAAGGAGCTAACCAATTTCGTTAGATTGTATCTGATTTTGACTTGTGTTGCTTCCCAATTTCTGGGATCCCTAAACAATGAGATGATTTATTGTTCAGTAATAAAATTTTATTTCATAAAACCAATTTTCAAAGCTTTGAGCACAATGTGTTTGACGAAAATTTCCAGAATCATCTACTCTTACTCCTAGCGGTTACTTGATCATCGAGGCAAATGGAGGTCTTAATCAGCAGCGTTCAGCGGTATCATCTTCTTCTTCTCTTATTGATTCCCTTACTAACATGTCCTAAGTTGTTCTTTTTTGCTGGTCCAGATTTGTAATGCTGTGGCTGTTGCTGGACTCTTAAACGCAATCTTAGTCATACCCTTGTTTGAATTTCACGCCATTTGGAAGGATTCAAGGTAAGAAGCCTTACTTTCTTAAGTCTTGTCAAGATATTAGATTAAAAATTTATATTTGTGGCAGCACCTTCGGAGATATCTATGACGAAGATCATTTCATATCGAGCCTTGAAGGATATGTGAAAATTGTTAGAGATGTCCCAGATGAGGTATTGACCCGTTTTAGTTACAACCTTACAAGGATCCCTACTATTCGTGTTCAAGCTTGGGCTACTGTGAACTATTATTATGGTGAAGTCTATCCGGCCTTGAAGGAACATGGGTAGGTTGACTTTGATCTTGAATCTATTACATGACTAAAGGTTGACTTTGATCTTGAATCTGTTACATGACTTAACATTTTTGTTCTCTTATCTGGGGTTTAATTGTTAATTCAATTCAGGGTTATACGGATTTCTCCTTTCGCAAATAGATTGGCGATGAGTGTTCCACCATATACCCAACTTTTGAGGTGCATAGCTAATTACAAAGCACTGAAGTTTTCTTTGCCTATATCAACATTAGCTGAAAAGTTAGTTGACCGGATGGTTGAGAAAAGCTCA
Source organism: Anastatica hierochuntica (assembly GCA_900406275.1). Classification (NCBI taxonomy): domain Eukaryota; kingdom Viridiplantae; phylum Streptophyta; class Magnoliopsida; order Brassicales; family Brassicaceae; genus Anastatica; species Anastatica hierochuntica. Next base: position 17,663 of record OVAN01001781.1, read on the forward strand.
GAGACTGGAGGAAAGTATGTCTCAGTCCACCTTCGATTTGAGGAGGTGATTTTCTCTTGGCTTGTCTAACTAGTTTATAATTAGTTTTTTTGAGAGATACAAGACCAAAATAAATTCTTGTTTTTGTAGGACATGGTGGCCTTCTCATGTTGTCTCTATGAAGGTGGAAAAGTGGAGAAATATGAAATGGATGTGATTAGACAGAAAAGTTGGAAAGGGAAGTTCAAACGAAAAGATCGTGTTATTAGGCCTGAACTTAACCGAGTTAATGGGAAATGTCCACTTACCCCATTAGAGGTAAATTCATTGAACCATATTTCACATTTCAATCTCAAACTTAAAGGAATTCTTAGGTATAAGTATTTTATTGAGCTTTGTTTTACAATTGCTGTTTTCACGTCAGCATAGGTTGGTATGATGCTCCGTGGTATGGGATTTGATAACAACACTTCGATATATTTGGCCTCGGGAAGAATCTACCAACCTGAGAAACATTTGGTTCCTCTACGGGAAATGTTTCCCCGTCTCTACACGAAAGAATCTCTTGCAACTCCAGAGGAGCTCGCCCCATTTGAGGTTTTATTTTGAATTTAATATTCTAAGCAAAGTTGCATGCAATATGTAAAGTTTGATGTTTCTTGTTACTTCGAATATTTAGGGATATTCATCAAGAATGGCTGCTTTGGACTATATGGTGAGCTTGTTAAGTGAAGTATTTGTGACAACTCAAGGTGGAAACTTCCCTCATTTTTTGATGGGCCATCGGAGATTCATTTTCGGTGGACACGCAAAAACTGTCATACCCGATAAATCCAAACTCGTTCTCCTTCTTCAAGACATGGACATGAGGTACTATAAATCTTCCTTTTCTCATCCCAACCTCTTCCTAGAGGTAATATATATCCCATTGACACAAGAAAGACTTAAATGTTGGGCGCCGTTTCACACTTTTGAATAAGAGTTTGTACAATATTTCCTCTGAATCTTGAACAGGTGGGAAGCTTTCAAGAAAGAGATGAAACTGATGCTAGGGGAAAGCGATAGAAAGGGAGTGATGGTGCCTAGAGTCAGGAAGATCAACAGGAAAACTTCAATTTACACGTACCCGTTACCTGAATGCGAATGCATCTTTCATTTATCTTCAAATTTATCAACAACTGGAACCATTCGGAATCTCGGGGCTCTACATCCCACTGCCAACCTCATGAATTCTGCAAGACTATAGTCCCCGGAGTCTTTTTGACCCTTACACTGAAGCTTCGAAGTCCCGAACGTCTTTTGCTCTAGATGGAAGCGAGAAATCTGATATGGAGATTTTTTATGAGAAAATCGAGTTTGTGTGTACACACAAAAATGAAACTGTAGGATTGAAGCTGTGTTACTGTGCTGGTCGTCTAGGACAGTCGGAGTAAGGATAATCACAAAACAGGAGTGTGATTTTCTGTACTTAGGTTGCATCTTTTTGTTCATCTTACGTTGTCTCCCTCAAAAGTGTATAGAAACTTACTTCACTTTGGTGGATAATTTGCTTCTCAGTTCTCTGTAAAATTCTTTAGCATCCGCAAATTTTTTCCTTTCAGTTTATCTGTCTTCCAAAAACATGCTGTATTTCGTCTCCACAAGTATTCTAAAACGATGTCTTTCATATTTATCGCCTAGACAATAATAAGCTGAAACAATTGGATTTCTTCTACAAACACATCTTTCGAGCCTTTTTCCCAAAACATGTCTACTTTTCAAATTTTTTCTTTGTCCCTCCTCACTAAAAAATCTTGTAACACCCGTCTCATCTTCTCCTGAGAACGGCGTGCTACGAACCCTAACTTATTACAAAAGTAACTCCAGTACACCAAAATTCAACTCTCGTTATCCATAAACCACGTCCATTGACCAAAAATCCAATAACTAACGTAAATGGAGTTTAAAACCGAGTTAAAAAGAAAGTAGAGTCAAAAGAAAATAAAAAACGATATAAAACTCTTTTGTCCCAAAATAGCACCATAACCATCCAACATTTCCGAGTACTCGTCAGGCTCACCTGAAATGAGAAAATGGAAAAGGGGAAGAAGAGGGTTGAGTGATAGGGGAATCACTCAGCGTGGTAGGGATAGTTGCACACGCAAGTCCGCAGACCCGGCCCAGCAACACAACCACGATAGACTAGTCCTAAAACATGCAGCAAACATGACACCTAATGCGCCCATACATAGCAATCAATGGTCCTATCCTGCGAATTAAGTGATCGCCCACACCCTCCGAAGAGGCTTCCTCAGCATAGGATAAGTGTCCATACACACCGCCGTCGTAGACGCTTTAGCGATCTTAGGGCTACGAACAACAGATCGACTTGCTGCTCGCACCCTCCGCACACATGACCCCGGGATACAGCAGCTCGCCTCTGTACCCCACTCCCAGGTTTCCTCATCCATATCTACATACATAATTATAAATCACACACTAGCAAACATCATACGAGACAAGCAACAATGATATCATATATTATCCTAAGTCCGGTTTAACAAATAAGAAAACAAATAGACTCCAAGCAGACTCAAACAAGACATGTTCTGGTGCTAATATAATGATAATTGATTGCTAAACCAAGAGCCTACAGGGGGTTTACGCTGTAGCTCTTCACCTTAGCAAATCGGAAGAAAAGTGTGGCTTCTGAATCCCGAACGCTTAATCAGACTCTGAGTCTGAAATCAGGACGAAAAATCAATCAGAAAAGCCCCAGAACAGAGAAAAACGAATTTAGAACAGAAAAGTGCAGCCCACGGATCAAGCTGTACTGAATCGGTCAATTGGTCAAAATTCGACGGTTAAATTCAACGTTCGCGGGTCAAATTCAATGCTCGCAGGTCAAAGTCAACGATCAAAACGGTGGTCAACGGTCAAACCCGTCATACTGGTCAATTCTGGTCAACTCAGTTCGACACAGTCAACAACGGTCTAACACGTGGACAAATCCGATTCCGACACGTTATCAGAACTCGTCACGTCAGCAGTGAAACGTCAGCTTTGTACCAATTGGCCAAGTCAGCAACGATCTGACACGTGGACCAATCTCGTTTGGACACATCATCAAGACTTGTCATGTCAGCGAAACGTCAGCAAGACTTATCACGTCAGCGACACGTCAGCACTCACCAGAAATTTCATCGGCGGTTGACGGCGGCGGTGGTCTGGCGGGGGTTCCGGCGAAGCGTGAGGTGGCGTGTTTAGATTGCACGAAATTTCAAACGACGATTTCCGGAGCGTCTGAAGTCCGATTGAGACGCGGTCAGCGGCTACGGCTTCGTCTCGACGAGATCTATATGTTGTTGGCCTTCGATTTGTGATCAGATCAATAAGCAGAGAGATCGAGGTAAAACAGTGCTCGAAAAGAGAGAGAAAGTTATGATTAAGTGATTTCAGGTGGTGGTTCGCGGTAACTAATAGGTGAGTCTAGGATTTCTTGGTGATGAAGTGATTTTGGCAGAGCTTCGCTAAGAATTTAAGTGACGGGGAAAAATATGAGAGGTGATGGATCTTTAAATAGAAAAACAATTAAGAAGAGAACCTAGGGTTTTCTAAAAAAAAAAACAAATTGTATTTTAACGGGCCTCTACAACAATTTTAAAAAGGCTGGCCCATTAAGGTTTTAGGATGTTACAATTCTTCCCCCACTTGAAATTAATTCTTCCTCGAATTCGCAGGTCAGCTGTCAACTTATCCCCCACTTGGTTTCCGACCAATCTTCGTATTGCTCTCCCTTAAACCTCTTGAGACTACCAAATATACTTGGCTAAGCCACAACATAAACCTTCTCAACATGCACTTTCCGATGATTGAATCCCTTCGTATACCTGAGGTTAGACTTTTAAAAGAACCAAGACGAATAAACTTTGCTAAGAACTACAAAACACTGACGATTAATGGAATAATGCTGAACAGTCCGGTGCCATTATTTTTTGAAAAATCCCAAGTCCCAAAAGTTGTTGAAAAGCGTTGAAAATCCAATTCAGTCACTACTCTACCTCCTAACAGCCTCCCAGATCAGAATCGGGATGACAAACCCGCTTTGATACCAAAATGTAACACCCGTCTCATCCTCTCCTTAAAACGGCGTGCTACGAACCCTAACTTATTACAAATGTAACTCCAATACACCAAAATTTAACTCTCGTATCCATAAACCACGTCCATTGACCAAAAATCCAATAACCAACGTATATTGTGTTTAAAATCGAGTTAAAAATAAAATAAATTCAGAAGAAAATAAAAAACGATATAAAACCCTTTTGTCCCAAAATAGCACTGTAACCATCCAACATTTCCGAGTACTCGTCAGGCTCACCTGAAATGGGAAAAAATGGAAAAGGGGAAGAAGAGGGATGAGTGATAGGGGAATCACTCAGCAAGGTAGGGATAGCTACACACGCATGACCGCAGACCCGACTTAGCAGCACAACCACGCTAGACTAGACCTAAAACATGCAGCAAACATTGCACCTAATGCGCCCATACATAGCAATCAATGGTCCTATCCTGCGAATTAAGTGATCGCCCACACCCTCCAAAGAGGCTTCCTCAACATAGCATAAGTGCCGATACACACCGCCGTCGTGGATTCTTTATCAATCTTCGAGCTACGAAAAACATATTGACTTGCTGCTCGCATCCTCCATACACATGACCCCGGGATACAACAGCCCGGCTCTGTACCCCACGCCCAGGCATCCTCATCCATATCCACATACATAATTATAAATCACACACTAAGAAACATCAAACGAGATAAGCAACAGTGATATCATCTATTATCCTAAGTCCAGTTTAACAAATAAGAAAACAAATAGACTCCAAGCAGACTCAAACAAGACATGTTCCAGTGATAATATAATGATAATTGATTGCTAAACCAAGAGCCTACAGGGGTTTACGCGATAGCTCCTTACCTTAGAAAATCAGAAGAAAAGTGGGGATTCTGAATCCCGAATGCTTAACCAGACTCTGAATCTGAAATAAGGACGAAAAATCAATCAAAAAAGCCTCGAAACAGAAAAAAAACGATTTTAGAATGAAAAAGTGAGCCCCACAGATCAAATAGTACCGAAACGGTCAATTGGTCAAAGTCAACAGTCAAATTCAACACTCGCGGGTCAACGCAACGGTCAAAACCGTGGTCAACGATCTAACTCGTCAAACTGGTCAACTCTGGTCAACTCGGTCCGACACAGTCAGCAACGGTCTGACATGTGGACAAATCTGATTCCGACACGTCAGCAGAACTCGCCACATATGCTCTGTAACAACCGACCTAGTTAACAACGATCTGACGCGTGGACTAATCTCGTTCTGACACGTCAGCAAGACTTGCCATGTCAATGGCACATCAGCAAGACTTGTTACGTCAGCACTAATCGGAATTTTTGCCGGCGGTGGCGGCGGCAGCGGTCCGGCGGTGTTTTCGGCGACGCGTGAGGTGACGCATTTAGATTGCACGAAACTTCAAACGACGATTTCTGCAGCGTATGAACTCCGATTGAGACGTGGTCAACAGCTACGGCTTCGTCTCGACGAGATCTATATTTTGGTGGCCTCGGATTTGAGATCAGATCAATGAGAAGAGAAATCGAGGCAAAATTATGCTCGGGAAGAGAGAGAAATTATGATTAAGTGATTTCCGGTGGTGGTTCGCGGTGGCTGATAGGTGATTCTAGGATTTCAAACTGATGAAGTGATTTTGGCAGAGCTCCGCTAAAAATTTAAGTGATAGGGAAAAATATGAGAGGTGATGGATCTTTAAATAGAAAAAAATTAAGAAGAGAACCTAGGGTAATCTATTAAAAAAAAAGGGCTTTAACGGGTCTCTGTAACAATTTTAAAAAGGCTGACCCATTAAGGTTTTGGGATGTTACAATTCTCCCCCACTTGAAATGAATTCGTCCTCGAATTCGCGGGTCAGCTGTCAACTTATCCCCCACTTGGTTTCCGACCAATCTTCGTATTGCTCTCCCTTACACCTCTTGAGACAACCAAAAATACTTGGCTAAGCCACAACATAAATCTTCTCAACATGCACTTTCCGATGATTGAATCCCTTCGTATACCTGACGTTAGACTTTTAAAAGAATCAAGATGAATAGACTTTGCTAAGAACTAGAAAATATTGACGATTAATGGAATAATGCTGAACAATCTAGTGCCATTATTTTTTGAAAAATCCCAAGTCCCAAAAGTTGTTGAAAAGCGTTGAAAATCCGACTCAGTCACTACTCTACCTCCTAACCACCTCTCGGGTCAGAACCGGAACGGCAAACCCGCTCTGATACCAAAATGTAACACCCGTCTCATTCTCTCTTGAGAACGGCATGCTACGAACCCTAACTTATTACAAAAGTATTTCCAATACACCAAAATTTAACTCTAGTTATCTATAAACCACGTCCATTGACCAAAAATCCAATAACCAACGTAAATTGAGTTTAAAATCGAGTGATAAAGTGAAATAAAGTCAGAAGAAAATAAAAAACGATATAAAACCCTTTTGTCCCAAAATAGCACCATAACCATCCAGCATTTCCGAGTACTCGTCAAACTCACTTAAAATGAGAAAAAATGGAAAAGAGGAAGAAGAAGGATGAGTGAGAGGGAAATCACTCAGCGAGGTAGGGATTGCTGCACACACAAGAGCGCATACCCGACTTTGCAGCACAACCACGCTAGACTAGTCCTAAAACATGCAACAAATATTGCACCTAATGCTCCCATACATAGCAATCAATGGTCCTATCCTGCGAATTAAGTGATCGCCCACACCCTCCGACGAGTCTTCCTCAGCATAGGATAAGTGCCTATTCACACCGCCGTCGTTGACCCTTTATCGATATTAGGGCGACAAACAACATATCGACTTGCTGCTCGCACCCTCCATACACATGACCCCGGGATACAATAGCCTGGCTCTGTACCCCACGCCCAGATCTCCTCATCCATATCGACATACATAATTATAAATCACACACTAACAAACATCATACGAGACAAGCAACATTGATATCATCTATTATCCTAAGTCCGATTTAACAAATAAGAAAACAAATAGACTCCAAGAAAACTCAAACAAGACATGTTTCGGTGCTAATATAACGATAATTGATTGCTAAACTAAGAGCCTACATGGGTTTACGCGGTAGCTCTGCACCTTAGCAAATCAGAAAAAATTCCGGCTTCTGAATCCCAAACGCTTAATCAGACTCTGAATCTGAAATTAGGACGAAAAATCAATCAAAAAGCCCCGGAGCTGAGAAAAACGGATTTAGAACAAAAAAGTGAGCCCCACGGATCAAACAGTACCGAATCGGTAAATTGGTAAAAGTCAACAATCAAATTCAATGATCGCGGGTCAAAGTCAACGGTCAAAACCGTGGTCAACGGTCTAACCCGTCAAATTGGTCAACTCTGGTCAACTCGGTCTAACACAGTCAGCAACGGTCTGACACGTTGACCAATCTGATTCCGACACATCAGCAGAACTCGCCACATCAGTAGTGACACGTCAGCTCTGTACTAACCGAGCGAGTTAGCAACGATCTGACACGTGGACCAATCTCGTTCTGACACGTCAGCAAGACTTGCCATGTCAGTGACACATCAGCAAGACTTGTTACGTCATCACTCATCCGAATTTTCACCGGCGGTGGCGGCGGCGGCGGTCTGGCGGTGTTTCCGGCGACGTGTGAGGTGGCGCGTTTAGATTGTACGAAACTTCAAACGACGATTTCTGGATCGTACGAACTCCGATTGAGACACGGTAAGTTGCTACGGCTTCATCTCGACGAGATCTATTTTTTGGTGACCTCGGATTTGAGAACTGATAAATGAGAAGAGAGATCGAGGCAAAATAGTGCTCGGAAAGAGAGAGAAGTTATGATTAAGTGATTTCCGGTGGTGGTTCGCGGTGGCTGATAGGTGATTCTAGGATTTCGAGGTGATGAAGTGATTTTAGCAGAGCTTCGCTAAGAATTTAAGTGATGGGGAAAAAATATGAGAGGTGATGGATCTTTAAATAGAAAAAAATTGAGAAGAGAACCCAAGGTTTTCTATATAAAAAAGGTTTTAACGGGCCTCTGCAACAATTTTAAAAAGGCTGACCCATTAAGGTTTTGGGATGTTACAATTCTCCCCCACTTGAAATGAATTCGTCCTCGAATTCGCGGGTCAACTGTCAACTTATACCCCACTTGGTTTCCGACCAATCTTCGTATTACTTTCCCTTACACCTCTTGAGACAACCAAATCTACTTGGCTAAACCACAACATAAATTTTCTCAACATACACTTTCCGATGATTGAATCCCTTCGTATACCTGAGGTTAGACTTATAAAACAATCAAGATAAATAGACTTTGCTAAGAACTAGAAAACATTGACGATTAATGGTATAATACTGAACAGTTTGGTGCCATTATTTTTTGAAAAATCCCAAGTCCCAAAAGTTGTTGAAAAGCGTTGAAAATCCGATTCAGTCACTACTCTACCTCCTAACCGCCTCCCGAGTCAGAACCGGGACGACAAACCCGCTCTGATACCAAAATGTAACATCCGTCTCATCCTCTCCTGAGAACGGCATGCTACGAACAACTTATTACAAAAGTAACTACAATACACCAAAATTTAACTCTTGTTATCCATAAACCACGTCCATTGACCAAAAATCAAATAACCAATGTAAATTGAGTATAAAATCGAGTTAAAATAAAATAAAGTCAGAAGAAAATAAAAAACGATATAAAACTCTTCGGTCCCAAAATAACACCATAACCATCCAGCATTTCCGAGTACTCGTCACGCTCACCTGAAATGAGAAAAAATGGAAAAGGGGAAGAAGAGGGATGAGTGATAGGGGAATCACTTAGCGAGGTAGGGATTGTTGCACACGCAAGAGCGCAGACCCGTCTTTGCAGCACAACCACGCTAGACTAGTCCTAAAACATGCAACAAACATTCCACCTAATGCTCCCATACATAACAATCAATGGTCCTATCCTGCGAATTAAGTGATCGCCCACACCCTCCGAAGAGGCTTCCTCAGCATAGGATAAGTGCCTATACACACCGCTGTCATAGACGCTTTATCGATCTTAGGGCGTCGAACAACATATCGACTTGTTACTCGCACCCTCCGTACACATGACCCCGGGATACAATAACCCGACTTTGTACCCCACACCCAGGTCTCCTCATCCATATCCACATACATAATTATAAATCAAACACTAACAAACATCATACGAGATAAGCAACAGTGATATCATCTATTATCCTAAGTCCGATTTAACAAATAAGAAAACAAATAGACTCCAAGCAGACTCAAACAAGACATGTTTCGGTTCTAATATAACGATAATTGATTGCTAAACCAAGAGCCTTCAGGGTTTTAGGCGGTAGCTCCTCACCTTAGCAAATCAGAAGAAAAGTGCGGCTTCGGAATCCCGAACGCTTAACCAGACTCTGAATCAGAAATCAGGACAAAAAATCAATCAAAAAAGCCCCGGAACAGAGAAAAACGGATTTAAAATGAAAAAGTGAGCCCCACGGATCAAACCGTACCGAATTGGTAAATTGGTCAAAGTCAACGGTCAAATTCAACGATCGCGGGTCAAAGTCAACAGTCAAAACCATGGTTAACTGTCTAACCCGTCAGACTGGTTAACTCTGGTCAACTCGGTCCGACACAGTCAGCAACGGTCTGACACGTGGACTAATATGATTTCGACTCGTTAGCAGAACTCCCCATGTCAGTAATGACACGTTAGCTCTGTACCAACCGATCCTGTTAGCAACGATCTGACACGTGGACTAATCTCGTTCTGACACGTCAACAAGACTTGCCATGTCAGCGACACATCAGCAAGACTTGTTACGTCAGCACTCATCGGAATTTTCGCTGGCGGTGGCGGCGGCAGCGGTCCAGCGGTGTTTCCGTCGACGCGTGAGGTAGCGGGTTTAGATTGCACAAAACTTCAAACGACGATTTCTGGGGCGTATGAACTCCGATTGAGACACGGTCAGCGGCTACGGCTTCGTCTCGACGAGACCTATCTGTTGGTGGCCTCAGATTTGAGAGGAAGAAGTACTAGTATAACCTCCAAAAGAAAAAAAATTCTACATGGACAAACCTATTCCTCTTAACCTCCTTTTTTCATGATAGTAATGTTATGACCAATATACCCTTAATAAAACTGATTACTTATATTATAATAAATAAAAACTAAACATAATTAGAAAAGAAACAAAAAGAAAAGGTTGTCCCATTCTCTATCCTCTCCTTTTCTTCTTCGCCAATTTGAAACTTTTCTTCTTCCACATTTTCTTCTTGTTTTTTTTTTGGCGTGAATCACTATCCTCTATTCTTTTTTTCTTTGCATTCATTATCCTTTATTCAAGTTTCAATTTTCTATAATTTTATATATTATTCATGTGTTTTCATATTTTTATTAATTGACATAGAAATTTCAATTAAGGATTATTTGAAGATTTTGATTAGAAAATGTATATTTTCACCAAATTTTGATTAACTCAAAAATAAAAGTACACATCAAACTTTTATTCTTAGTTGGGTATGGAATTACCGTGATAATTAGGTGTTGGCATTTCGGTCCCTCGAGTTAGGTTCGGATCGATTTCGTTTGATTTTGGGTAGTTTGAGTCCATCTAAATAGGAACCCACGGAGTTTTGAATCGGTTTTGGTTCGTATCTGAATCGGTTCGGTCGGTTTTGTGAATTTTGAAAGAAACTCCCTCGAACTAGAAAACCAAAAAACCCGAATTACCTGAGAAAAACCGATTTACCTGAAAAAGTTGAAGAAAATAATATAATATTAGTTTTTATCTATAAAGTCATATACCCGAAGTACCCGTTCGGTTCCCGGTTCGATTTTGGTTCAGTTCGGGTACCCGAAACATTATTATTTAAGAATCGTCCGAGTTTTTTGGGTTCGGGTCGGTTGAGTTCTGTCTTATTCGGTTCGTATTCGGTTCGTATTCGGTTCGAGTTTTCATATCCGGGTTATTTGTCTGGTCCTAGTGTTAATAGATGGATTATGGAAATTGGGTTGCACCAAAAGAAAGGACTTGTTTGTAACTAACAGTGACGATGTAGGTGGAATTGGAGAGGCGACTGCGGAATTTGGAAAAATCTAAACTTTTACAAAATTTTCAATGATCGAAGAATATAATACACATTTAACTTGATTTTTAGCTTAATATAACTTTACAGTGATTATCTACGGATTACGGAGATTAAATCGAACTGATTATTGGTAAAAGAACTAATTTGTATTGCTTTTTGTTATTCTACAACTACATATAACTAGTATAAAGTTACCAAAGAGCAAAATGTGATTGGTGATGACATTAGACCTTTAGAAAAGAAGAAATTATATTCTAAAATAATAATCTATGAATTAATTCTATTAAAAAGAAAATCAGACATAAATTTGGAATCAATAAATCAAATATGAATTAATATTTAAAATATTATATGTTCATTGAGTTATAAGTTTGATTGAGTTTAAAATAAATATGTTAAATCTTGTATTAATTATTTATATTGAAAAGAAAAGCAAAAAAAAGAAATTTAAAATTGTAATGTCGGTTAGTTAAATAAATTAATATGTAAAATTAATGTTCATTCATAATTTAAAATAATTTCCATTTCAAATATGATATAGAATAAATCCTTGTTGTTGGATAAGATATTTGATTTAGTAAAAAGGTTTTTTGGATACTAGTTACATCAACAACTTATTTAGCATTATATACCTTATACTTTTATCGCTAATTTGTGGATCTTAGTCCATTCTTATGAAAAATAATCAAAAAACGTGATTTTACATATATTATTATATAAAAATATGTTAAATGCATTTTAAATAAATAATTTCTTAAGTACAACTTAAAAGAATTAATTTAGTATAAGGTATAACTAGTTATACATAAAAACTTCCAAAATACAACTATGTACACGTCGGTACAACTTGAAACTTGGGTACAACTATTTGAAAGTTTGTCGGCGTCATGTGTTAATTAAATTGATATTTTAATTATTTTTCGGTGCCACATGTTTTTTTACGGCGCCACGTGTTAAATAAATTATTTTTTAATTTATTTTTCAGTACACTTGGTACAACTATGTACAACTATATACAACTTTTGTTGGCACACTTGTTAATTGAATTAATAATTTCTTCATTTGTCTGCGTCATGTGTTTTTTATCGGCCCCACGTGTTAAATAGATTGTTTTTTAACTTCTGACTTTATGAATTAAAACTACTTTAGTAATTTAAAATTTATTCCCATTTAATTTTTATTTATTTTAATTATTTAAAATTTTTTATTTTCTTTGTAGCTATTCACTCCCTGAAAAATCTAGTTATACCAATAATACTAGTAGTACGATAAAGTTGTACCAAATAATACCAGTTTTCCACTCAAACTTATAGCAGATTTAATGTCAATTATAAACTAAAACTTGCGGGATTCATACATAAATATTCAAATCAAGCTTCTACAATCAAATATTTTCTCATGAATACATACTTCTAAATAATCTCCAACAACAAAAACTAATTAATTTTCACATATCGTAAGGCTTAGAATAATTAATTTTCCATTCATAAACAAAATAACAGTGGTACCTAATATCAACAACACGAACCAAAAACAATATATTATAAACATTGACAATACGTGACTTCACGACAATTCTTGTCCCAATGATGAAGAAGAGCTCATAGAAAGGAGGAAGATGTGGAAGAGATTCGTTAAGAGCAAGAGAATTGTCATGAATTGACAAGCAAAATGAGAGACTGAAACAAATCAACAACAACTCAATTTCATTGTTCAAGAAGAATCATATACAATTTTAATCACAGACAGTGTGTACAATACAGTTCAACAAAGACAATAATCATTTTGGGCATAACTCAAATCAAATGTTCTAAATTTATCGACTAAAACAAGAGACTGATGATCAAATAAAGATCTATCAAGTTCACTCCTCAAAAAACCATAGAATGATAAACAATAGTATTATTTTCTTTTAAATTAGAGACCTTGCGTATAATATAGTTCCCATGGCTCCAATCTGTGTTGCTATGACCTGAAACAAAAAGTTTTGCTGAGTTTCAAAGAGACAAACCTATGACTTCAATGATCAAACGAATATCATCTCTTGCACACACACAGAAAACTCACAAGCATGTGATCTTCATAGCTGCAAATCACAATCTCTGTCTTGTTCCCCTTTCAATCAAATTCAAACAAAACACATACACTGAATAACAAACTCGATCTAATAATATTCACAACACTAAAATATTGGATAGTTGTACAATATCAAAATCAATCCGAGTGAAGATGAAGAACCTAACGTGAGTGTTTACTTTCGTGATCGCTATTTCAGAATCTAGCAATATCCGAATGAATTTTCGAATTACCTTAGTTTCAAATGAGAGCTTTCAAATTAGCTCCTCCTCCTCCTCCTCCTCCTCCTCCTCCTTCGTCTCTCAAAGCTCCTCTGCTCCTGGTTCGCTTTTGAATCTGAACATAAACATGGCTGGCATGTCCTCCTCCGTCGCAAGAAATTTTGTCATGGATTAGCCAATTGCCGTCATTGGAGGAGAGAAGAAGCGGAATTGTCCTAAAGAACCTCAAGCTGAATTTCAACCTAATTGGAGAAAATAAAACGAAGAAGAAAAGAAAGTGCAAAAGAAAAATAATTTTAATCAGTGAATTAATTGGGTGACCCTATTGAGGAATTGATCTGGGTGAAGATCTAACTTTAGCTGGTTGGACCTAGTAATTACTTTATTTCATTAAGGGCAAAGTTGTAATCTGCCAATTTTCGGATTAAAATTAAATCAAAACAAAATAGATAGGTTAAATGAGCTTTTTTTTTTTCTTATTCAAAGGTTATATTAGCACTTCCTCCGATTTGAGATCTGATGAATGAGAAGAGAGACCGAGGCAAAATAGTGCTCGGTAAGAGAGAGAAGTTATGATTAAGTGATTTCCTATGGTGGTTCGCGGTGGCTAATAGGTGATTCTAGGATTTTGAGGTGATGAAGTGATTTTGGCAGAGATTCGCTAAGAATTTAATTGATGGGAAAAATATGAGAGGTGATGGATCTTTAAATAGAAAAAAAATTAAGAAGTGAACCTAGGGTTTTCTAAAAAAAAAAAACAAATTGGCCTTTAATGGGCGTCTGCAACAATTTTAAAAAGACTGATCCATTAAGGTTTTAGGATGTTAAAATTCTCCCCAACTTAAAATTAATTCGTCCTCGAATTCGCTGGTCAATTGTCAACTTCTCCTCCACTTGGTTTCCGACCAATTTTCGTATTGCTCTCCCTTACATCTCTTGAGACAACCAAATATACTTGGCTAAGCCACAACATAAATCTTCTCAACATGCACCTTCCCGATGATTGAATCCCTTCGTATACCTGGGGTTATACTTTTAAAAGAATCAAGATGATTAGACTTTGCTAAGAACTCAAGAAATGTTTTGAAAACAATCATCTGGACTTGGAAAGTATAGAAGGCTTGTTCAATCAAGCCAGGGATTCTAACAGATGCTTTACCACACTCCAGAAATTGGAGAACCCATGACTCTTCACCATCAAGTGTTCCATCAACAAACAAGTATTTGAAAACGCTTTATGCGACTCTTAAGCTGGAGTGAACCTCATGAAAACACATATTGTTGAACGACTTGGTTTCATAAACTTTAGGCCTTCGGAAATGTGTATCATCTTCGACGATGGATCGATGAAAAGACCTATAGGATCATTACATGGTATCCTAATAAGAATTAATAATGATCTTGTGCCTACTGACTTTCAGGTTGTTGACGTAGCGACAAAGCATTCGTCAAAGCTTGATACTTGGAAGAAACTTTCTTGCAACTGTAGGAGCTATCATGGATTGGCCAAATGGAAGAATGCACTTCATTCATACTGATAAAGACCTTTACCACAAGATATCACCTCATGGATACCTAGCAATGATGATTCGGTGTCCTCAACCGATTCAAAGAGTTGCATTGGAAGTAGAAGTACAAGAACAAGAAGAGATTTCATCTCAAGGATCTACAACAGGAGGATGAATATTTAACTCTCCACTGAGGCTTCCTCCCGTCCAAAAAAGCCCAGGAGTCGAGTTAATTGACTTTAAATAAGCGCTTTATGGGAGGCAACCCATATGTTTTGTTCCTTTAGTTTTATTTGATTTTGATTTTTAAACTTTGACCTTAGGAATAAGTTGTTTAGGTTTGGTGTTATAAGTTTTAATAAATGTTTTTAAAGTTTAAATACTCTGTTTTTCGTAGGAATCTACCGTGGAAAGTGTGGATACCAAAATCCACACTTGAATTTGTGTAGGTTTAGATGAGGAAAAAACAAACGTGGGAGAATCCCGTAAGAACTTAAGATGAATACATCGATTGATATTGGATTGAATTGATCTAAAAGATCTTACAAAACATTGAATATGAGATTACAATGATCAAAGTTGCATTTTCAAGAGAGAAGAGAAAGTAATTGAGAAAAAATTTCTAAGAGTTTCCATAAGGCTGTCCAGAAGGCTGTATGCATCCATATTCTTCTCCTTATATAAACAGCTACTTCCACCTCTTCAAATAACTTGTACCTTCGAGATCTTCTCCTGAAATCTCGGACAGAAGACTGACCATTTCTCCACTACCCGACGTCTCCAAGATTTCCTCTCCAAATCTCGGCATCTGCAACAGCTGTATCTTTGACACGACTGGTGAGGTACCCAGAGTCGTCTTGACCTCAAGTACTCGAGGTTCAGGTACCTAGACCTCAAGTACTTGGGTTCCTTAACCTCATGTACTGGGTACTTGGACCTCATGTACCTGGGCTTCATGTACATAAGCTTTAGGTACTTAGGTTTTGACAACATATACTCTGCACTTTAATGTTTTATAGGGCCTTGAATGGGGTGAGATTCGAGCCCGACAGTTGCCCCCCCAGCATCCAGAGTGAGATTTTGAGATCTTAGATGTGAATCAGGTCCATGTTGTTTAAGAGGATTGCGTGGGAGGTTTAGGCTCTTGTAGGAGTCTAGTTACTTTGTAATTTTTCCTCGGGTGGTTCAGGTTTACCTAAACATCCCTAGATGAGCCTCAAGATTACAAAAATCTCCAGGAGAGGCTACGACTTACACGTTCAGGGGTTTTTTTATAAGACCTTTATTTGGATGTTAGGTCTTTTTGGACCTTTAGGTTGATGTTAGATATTTTTGGACCTTTACGTAGATGTTAGGTTTCCGGGAACCAATCAGGGTTAGGTTTCTGGGAACCTTTGACCGTTAGTTTTCTGGGAACCTTTGAGCGTTAGTTTTCTGGGAACCTGAAAGGAGCAATAGGGTTTCAAGACCTTTAATTTTCTAGGTTTCTGAGAACCTTTGAGCGTTAGGTTTATGGGAACCTGAACTATATTGTAGGATTTTAAGACTTTTGATTTGTCAGGTTTCTGAGAACCTGAAATAGATAGTCGGACTTTAAGACCTCCGATGTGTCAGGTTTCTGGGAACCTGGAATATATAGTTGGATTTTAAGACCTATAGTGTGTAAGGATTCTGGGAATCTGAAATAGATAGTAGGATTATAAGACCTATAATGTGCCAGGTTTCTGGGAACCTGAAATAGATAGTAGGATTTTAAGACCTATAATTGTGGGAACCGAAATTCGCACTGTCATTTATTATAATCGAAGGAAAGTCAGGAAACCCTAACTTTCCTTGAGGTCCCAGATTTCTACTAAACCAACAACAATAGATCAAAAGTACGAAGAAAACTGACGACGAAGTAAGAATCGAAAGAAAATATAGCAGTATAGATCTTATTCTGAATCTGCGTTGAGCGTTACAATAGGTGATAGGTCGTGGCCGCGAGAGCCGTTGGGCAGTTGCGCTCATTCTCGTTCCGGAACAGTAAGTGGACTTTTATCGCATTTTGGGCCTTCCTGGGCTGTTTTACGACTAAGTGATTTTTACGATTTCTTTCCGAGAAATCGTTCTTCTTACGATTACGCGGTGATGGTTTCGCAAAATGATAAGACCGATCGTATAGTTAAGACAATGTCGGTGTTTGAGTTAGCCGTTATCGTTTTATATGATCGATACGAAGTTTTTATGAAAAGAACAAGTCTTTACGATTATTGCCGCGAATCTTCAATGGAAACTCCAATCGAGACGGAACAAGAGACAATCGAACCGAGATTCGAAGGAGAAGATGGTCGAGAGGACATGGTCTAGTCAACCGTGAGCGACTAGATGTGGCTTGTATCTAGTCGCCCGTGGGTGAATAGACGTGGCTCGTGTCTTGTCGCCCATGGGCGACTAGACTTTCGTAAGAGTCTAGTCGTCCGTGGACGAATAGACGTGGCTCATGTCTAGTCACCCACAGGCAGATAGACTTTCGCAAGAGTCTAGTCGTCCATGGGCGACTAGACTTTTAGAAAGAATCTGGTCGCCCAACGACGACCAGACCTTGCTCGTGTTTTCGAAACGACGCAACTATCCGATGTTTATGATGATTTTTTATCGCTTCGAAACTTGTTTACTGAGATCTCTCGGAAGTCTCGGACATTGATTTCGATATTCTCGCATTTAGTTGCTCGCGAGTGACTAGACTTTGTGAAGTGATTGCCTATGGTTGGCTACACACGGAGCTTCCACATTTGGTCGAGAGGAGATCGATTTGATGGCAAGAGCCTCATAATTGATAATCCTCTTACGATTTTCATTCCCGAAAGAGAGACAATGTTTCCGTTACACTTTTTAGGCATAGATTTCGTCGTGACCATTTTTGACCCCAACAATCTTGGACGTTGATTACGAGATAACTGTTTTTGACCCCAACAGTTAGCCCCCCAGCTCGCAAGTTCTGGGAATAATTCTTGCGGGCGAGTGATTTGTGTTTAATCGGAATCTATGGCCAATAGTTCTTTTCCTCTCTCGAAAATTTTCGTCGATTATTTCATTACGGAAAATTCCAATAAGTATTGGAATGTGATAGGATTGGGGCTGCGCCTCGTAAAGGCTGCTTAGGTACCCTTGGAGAAGGGATCAAGCCTTTTGTAATTTGTCCTGGAGTTAAGATTCTTATGACCTGCTTTCCAGTGAGACCTTTATGGTTTAGATGTGTGTCGTGTAGAGATTATCGAGCATATTGCTGTAGATGTCATTTTTTATTGGACCTTTGTCGGCCTCGAGACTAGGCTATCTGGTTTTAGATTTCTGAAGTCGTGGATTATCTCCTTTTATAAACGTATGGAGTAGCCATACGCGGAGATGAGAAAAAGAGTGTGAGTTGTCATCTCATTTCTAACGCTCTGCAGATCGTGATACTTGTCGCTGTGTAAGATGAAAATACCCGAAGGCTTGTGTTCGAGAAGTCTCATAAACGCGCAAATATCGACTAAGAGACATATTTTGGGATCTCGTATTGATTTGATACTATGCCTAAAGATGTTAAAGACCAGTGTGCTGGGTTTAGGGCGATACCTAGGTTTACTCTCGGTTTTAAGGTGTGCGGTGACTAATTTCTGGTTATTATTCCTGTTGCGATTTTAACCTGATTCCATACCGATTAAAAGTCCACGATATGTTCTCGGCTTATACGACTTGTATGGTCGAAATCAAGCATTCCGGAGAAATTTTTAAGTCGCCTGGAAGTGCTGACCAAAATTTCGGATTTCTTTTATAGCGCGCTATTATCCAAGTCAGATGTATGAGAGCTATCTCTATGAGATGGCTTTGTCTGTTTAGGACGTTGGGAGTTTGTTGTGATCAACAAGAAACTTAACGGTAGATATTACCTTTTATGACTCTTTGCGAAGGATAAGTGGTTAAGGATGTGTTTAGTGCATATGACTGTTTAGTCTTCCTAGATGGTGTTCTTATCGAGGAATGTGTTTCGTCAAAAAACAGTTCTTCGGGCGTCTGTGACGTCTCGCGATTGTTGGTGCCAAATCCCGCCAAAAGAAAATGAGGCCTGTTAGGCCCAGATCGAACACTATGAAACTATTTTCGCGCAAGGGGAGCTAACTAGAAACAACGAGGCTCTGATCGGAGCAGCCTTCTTTGAAAGATAAGTCAACCAAAGCCTCATTCACGTAGGAGGCCCACTATAGAAGCAACTCCGACCTAGAAATGGTTGAAGGGTCCTCACGCTTAAAGGGGAAGCTCGGTCAATGTCGTTAGCGAGAATAAAGGATAAGGCTAAAGAAACAGAACTAGTTGGTTCCAAGAATGGAGGAGGAGATATCTGAGAATCAAGGAGTCTAAAGAAAGGCGGAACATGTATAAAAGGGAGGAAGAAAGTGGCAAAGTGGAGCTAGAGTATTCTTCATCAACAACTACATATACAATTTACATTTCCAGCAATTCATTCCCAAAAAACAATCATCTTACTTGTCATTCAACTATTATTATTGAATCATTTGTAAAACCTTCAAAAGAATTAATACAGAAAACTCATTGTTCATCTCTCGATCCTAACGGGATTCTTCCCAAAGAGCCTTCGTTACTCATAATCTTTTATAAATTCTAAATGTTGGATTCGGTATCCACATTTTGGCGCTGTCTGTGGGGGCGAAGCAATCGAATCCATGACTCCGTGATCTTAAGATGGACTCAAGCAACCATGGTTTCATTCAACCTGACTCTTCATCGATTAATCCAAGCTCACCGAATTGTGGAGGCTCAAAACACCCCGCCACAGAGCCTCACCAATCTAACCCCCGAGAAGGACCTCAATCCTCCACGGGAACCCTAATCGATCCATCAAGCACTAGAACAGCCTCTCGAGGCCGCACCAGTGACCAAAATTCGAGACCCCTAGTCCTCGGGGATCCCCAACCGCAGGTTTCTGACGGATCCCAACCTTTCGACATCAACCTCTTTTCAGATGTCGAACCAGCTCTCCGAGATCCGCCAGATGATGCTCCAGTTGGTGCATAGAACCCAGGAGAACAAACGTTTGGTCCAGCAGCTGTCCTCACGGCAACCACTAATCGAAGAGTCAGCGAGACCTCAGGCTCTATCGTCACAACCTTTACAGCGACGAATCTCAGGGGTAACCTTCAGAGATCTCAGCGCTGGCGCGTCCTTTCCTCGTGGCTGTTTATAATATTCTCCCGAGGATTCGACACCTGAAAGGCAGGGACCTCCTTTCCAGATGCCTGCCACAGGAATACTCCCAGAATTTAACCCACCAGC